>JAUMHP010000084.1:10884537-10899387 GCA_032361065.1 Enteromius trimaculatus
TTTAACGGTCGAGTAGTAGGTTCGGTTTTAAATGTAGTACCTACTTAAGCAGTATGCGATTTCGGACGCAGCATAAGTACGTCTGTGAAACAAAACATTCTCTAACGACCCCCTAAAACTAGTCCCGTCCCAATAGGGCTTAACTTTTAGTCATTATTTAGGTAGCGCACATGTTCTGAATGCCTTCGGCAGAATTCAAATTAACCATCTAGATTAATCTAGATTAAAAACAAAAATCTATGCCCACCCCCAGTTATTATCCAATTCAGGAGCCCTAAAACATCTTAAAATGCATGCCAGGAAAATCTTCATTTTCTCTAGGGAGAAACAGTCTCCATTTCGGGACTTTGGTATTCAGAGAAACCTGAAAATGGCCCTGCTTATAGTCATTAATATATATATATATATATATATAGAGCGAGAGAGAGAAATGTCTACTTTTAAAATGAACCAGTTTAATGGAAAACAAATATTCTCAGATTATGTAATTCATCTGAAGCACGCATTACTACTGCAGAGATGACGAGACAACTTCATCTCTTAAGTCGAAACAAAGAAAACACTTGTTTATCGGTGAATTATTAAAATGTTAATGCAGTCACATTCATAATTATTAATTTTGCATATGTGTAGGGGTGTAACGATTCGCGTATCCTATATCGTACGATTCATGGTCATTTTCCAAATCCTAGTGATCATCCCTATCCCCTTGTTAGTGGAGACATGAGTGAGCAGTGCACGTGCATGCCATTATTTAATCGTTTGCAATGCACTTGTCAAAGGGAGTGATGTAATTTCCTCATTGCCTTCAGCTGGGATGTTCCTGATTTGGAAAATGACCATGAATCAGACGATACGCGCTGTGCAAATCTTTACACCTCTACAGGTATGCTGTAGCAAGCTTTATGGGTGTGAAAATTCTGTATTTACTCGCCATCAAGGAGTTCCAAACCTCTATGAATTTCTTTGTTCGGCCAAACACAAAGGAAAAAATGCATCTGCGTTGGAAGTCAATGGTAAGCAAAACAGCCTGGTTACAAACTTTCTTCAAAATGTGTTTCTTTGTTTCTTTGCAGAACAAAGGAATTCATAGATCATATTCTTATTTTTGGGTGAACTATTCCTTTGAACAGTGTAGGATGAGTAACAATGCTGAAGTTCCAAACATTTCAACATCTTCCATTGTGTTGTTAAATGGTTAGCCCAGTCTCGAACTCACATCACTGATTGACCACTTCAAACGTAGCAATGTTTGATACAACCACAGAAGACACACCACAGCACTTGGATTGGATGGGTGTATTGCTTTGTTTTTGTTTCATTTAATTTCATATTGCTTTCTAGGTTTTGTATTCCCAGATGTAGCAGTGAAGATGAATAAAGCTGCCACGATAGACACGTTCTGTCAGATGTTTTCTTTCGTTTCTTCACTTTTTTTCATTTCTTGTTTGTCACAAAATATAAGCCATTCGGTGTTTTGGTCTAAAAATATTTTGCAGTAATTTCACACTAAGGTGCGTTTATTCAGTAGCACTGAATTTACTCTGTTTACCCCTGACCTTGTCGTTCCCAGGAGAAAGACAGCAATTACAAATATTGGCCCTGGTGAACTGTTTTGACCTATGGGTCAGTGCTTTGTACAGCCTTTCTGACCTTAGCCCAGAGGTCAGAGGATGCATGCTGGTAGTATAGACAAGAAAAAGATACACACTCTTGGGGTTTTATTGATGGATTTTAAGAGCACAGCTTGTATGATTGTTCATATATCGAGGAGACTCTGGTAAATGGCTTGGAGAAAAAGTGTTTACATGTCGTCCTTTCATTACTTTTCTGTGGGAGACCGTGTGATACTGTCTCACGCACACTGGGGCATTATGGAAAAGGGCAGTGGTTGATTCCCCCAGGCTACTGTTCACACAGTGTGGAAATGAACTCTGGGAAAGAGAAACCTCAATGAATCTGAAGCTTCTGTTGAGCGAAGCTTGTAAAGTTGTAAACATGTTTGCATTTCAAAAGGATTAATTGGTTTAGCCATAGTGTTCACAATTTAGCTTAACTAACCTCCTGTAGAAAGCCTGCTTGCCTAAAGTGGTCCTATGAAACTTTTTTATGTAAATATGCATGTTACAATTACGTAGGGCTGGACGATTTGGCCTAAAATTAAAATCTTGATTAACTGAACATTTTAACCATTTTTAAAAAAATTAATGTTGAACAACATTAAATCACACATTGCCTAAAACTAACAGTCACTTTGTTCTTATAAAAAAAGTAAAAATAATTAATAGAAATTATAAAATAATTAAATTTAATAAATAATTAAATAATATAAATGTTCATATTTTCAATGTTTTTCTTATTATAAGTAGAAAATAAGCAGTATCTCTTCTAAATAAATTTGTAAAAATCTTGTATATCCTGTAAATAATATTTTAAACAGTGCATTTCTTGCATCTTCTGTAAACAAATATTTTAATGTGCATTGTATCAATGTAAACAACAGATTGTTGTAATGAAAATAGAACTCTCCTAAACACGGTTGCATGAGGTGTTCTTAGTAAGAAGAATAAAATTCATGTTCATATAGTGACATGACAAGATAACTAAGAAACATGTTAATCATGTATAATGTTAATAGCATGTTAACCTTTTCAGGTTATGTTTTGCACATGTCTGGCAGCGCAGGAAAAATGTGATTGTGACGGCACAGTGTACCTTCAGTTGAGAGTTTTAAAGAGGTGTTTAAACCCGATTTGCTCCACTGTAGCCAAGGGAGTCATATCCTTTGCGATGTACAGAGCTTGGAAGCACCTGGCAGAAGCCCCTCCCATGACGTGAATTCACGTTTGCTGTGAAGTGAGTTTCACGTCGAGTAAACTCAAAATGTTCAAGCGTCCAACTACATGTGAATAGCGCGATTTTATTCGTGCAAGTCGCGTCTGGTGTGAACATTGGGTAACGTAACGGAGCGGGTCACGTGACTCCACACGCGATATTGTTTGTAAAGGGAAAGTTATCTAAATAATCGACCTGGAGAAATTTGATCGTTTATAGGTTCTGAATGTCGATTTCGATTTACTTTTCAAATAATTGCCCTACAATTACGATAGCGTTTTTATAAATTGCTGACAGCACAATACTGGACAATGTAATGAGCCGTAGATCGCTGACAAGCTGCGCGTTGAGTTTCGCAGTGGCGTAGCTTCTCACTGATCTACGGCTTTGTGTACAAGCTGCCGTTCCTTTTGAAAACAGCTGATGGAGATTTACCGCTAATCAAAGAATTGGCTTCACTGATGAGATGCACACAATATATCGTTTGATATATATTGCCCAGCCCTAATTTATGCGGTTGTTGACATCCTATCCTATCTAAAAAATTTTAGAGTAATGCTATGAGAGTTCAATTTAAAAATATCCTGGCTCTTCCGAGCATTAGATATGTTTGCGAATAGTTTATTTATTTTTTTTATTTTTATTTTTTTTTACTTTGTTCCGCACTGCTTTAGCTATAGAAATTACATAGTGCAGCTTTAACTGACCTAGAAACCACATGCCACCTCCACTCTGTATCACCCAGCATCCCTCAGCTCCTTCTGTTCTCTCCAGCTAAGAGTGAGCGTGCCCACTGTACTTTTGGCAGTGTCACCATGTCTCCAGTCCATTAAGAGAATTAGCATGGGGCTCTCCCAGGGCCATGCTGGATGGGATTGCCCCACCAATCAGCACACAGACAGCCCCACTTGGCAGCCCGTCCCCTCTGGAGTCGTAGGTTAATGGCAGGGCTGCTTAAGAGATTGCTCACTGCACAGCTCATTCAGAATGAAGCGGAGAGAAGAAACTGCACGATAAATCGATCCGGTGCCGATTGGTGTCTGTCTGTTTTTCCTGCGGAGGCATTGATTCTGGGATACTGGGGATTTTTAATCAGCATTTGGCCGCCGTTGCTGGAACATTTATTCTCGTAGACACCCGTAGCTGTGATTTTTGAATGACTAGATGAAAAGGAATAAGAACCCACTGGTAAGCACATCTAAAGAGCTTCTATTGAGAATCGCATGCAGTTATCATCTTGCGAGTGTCTAGTGAAGATGCCGTGCCTGTTCTCTGTTTACTGCTGGGAATTCTGCTGTGCTCTGCTGAGCTTTTCTGTGACAAGTTGCTGACCCAGCAACAACAGCAGCAACCTCTCTTCCTCCGCCTCGTTCACTGTACTCCACACTGTACTTCCTTTCCATTCCTGTTTTGGAATGGTTTTACAGCTTTTCCTTTTCCCTTGCCTTTTCTGTCCAGTCCTGTCCTATCCTTGGTGATTTTTACATCTATTCCTATTTCTTTGCCTGTCCTAATTCATCAGTATCGACCAAAGCCCCGCCTTTTGAGCAAAGGAGAATCACTAATCGGTAAAGTCAGCTCATCACTGCAGCTGGTCCTGGTCCTGGTTGCTATAGAAGCAGTCAACGCTCTGAGACGTACTTTTAGGACTATGCATGCGCACTGGCTGGTCTAGCCTGAGAAATAAGCTTTTTAAAGCTATGTGAGCAACTTTTACGATACCGTTGTTGGCAGATTTAGTTTGTCATTTAAAGTATGTAATCTAATTGTAAGTTTTGCGAACTGTTTTAGAGAATATGATTCGTCTGATAGGATATGTTTCTCTATTCAAAGAGATAAGAGCTGCACTTAGGTGCCCGAGAGGTGTTTCAAAGATGGCTGCCGAGTGACAGACTTGCCTTAAAGGGCCTTTGCCTATCCTATCATATCCTATCCTATTATATCCTGTCCTGTCTTGTCCTATGTTTTCGTATCACTTCATGTTTCTTTACTCATCCTATCCTTTTTTAATCTTTTTGCTCTTTTTCTTTGCCTTTTTCTGTCCAATACTGTCCCATGCGTTCCATTCTATGCTTTCATATCGTTTCGCATCCCATTTTTTCATATCACAAGTTACAAGTTACAAGTTCTTTTGCGTTGCCTTTCGTTCATATTTTCTCTTTCTATCCTGTCGGCAAGGATTCTGTTTTCAAAATGAACTAGCTGGTTGCCTAAATGGCCAATCAAGTAATCAATCTTTATGTAGCTCTGTATAAAGGGTTGTGTTTCAGTTTTGAGATTTTTTTGTAGATGTGGATTGATTCAAGGTTCACCCCATCAGACATGTTTCAAAGGAGCTGTATAAAAACAGGTAGATGCAAATATCTGCTTTAAAGCGAATATTATACAGTTTACCATGCACACTGTTAAACTAGTCTACTAATATCAAAGTGGTTAACCTTACTAATTGACAAGTCTTCTGTCGGATGACTTAGTGACTAGCTGACCATTGTGACCCATCAGACTTGCGTGTAAACACAGCATGCTTTCACCTGCCTAAAGAGAGAGAGCGAAAGAGAAAGGACTCGTATTGTGTGTGTTAGCATAATGCATAATCATTGACCTTGTCTTAAGGTCACACACAGGTTTTGTTCCCTCTGAAGATAGCAGTGAATGATACGCCAGCTTTTATGTCAGAGGTACATGTGGTGGCTTGCTTTACAGCTCTCGGGTCGGAGGTGTTTATAGCACGTGTGTGTGTCTTCTGATGTGTTTGCGGTGTGGACAATCTCACTGCGTGGCCTGTTTAATTCTGCACTTGAGCTTTTCATTACCCTCTACTTCAACTGTCCGTTCTAATCGCCGGAGCAATTAGCAGCCCCGATACGGTGCATATGAGAGGGTGGAAGAAAAGATAACGCCAGGATCTCTAAGGAATCTTACCTCCACAGTGTACTTATGATTATTTTGTCCTCTAAGAGATAAAGACATCATGCCTCCGAACAAGAATAGCTGGAGACAGCTGCTCGGTTCTCCAGGTGTCTACGCACAGAGCTGTTTGCGCTCTTTATGAAGAACAGGGTGGAGGACATTTATCAGGATAGTGGGACGACCACAGAGCAGTGATGAGTGAGCTGCCTTTGTATCGGGAAGAAAGGCAGTATATCGTATTACTGTGTGCTCAGTAGCTGTATCCAGTCTCCTGTGTTGGTTTACCTGATTGTTACCGGCTTACACATTGTCATTCTGCTAAATACACGTAACAAAATGATCTTTTGACAAGGCACAAAGTATTTATATAATATCGTACTTCGCAGATTCCTGTGTTGTCACAAACACAGAGTTATCCATCACATAATTTCTCCAACCCCAATCAAGGATTCAAAAAATTGTATTGAGATCATGACATTTTAATGGCAGCTGCATTTATTATTATTATTTTGATACTCTGAAGAGGATTTGTTTCTCTACATTAAAGCTGTTCTTATCTGTAAAGGGTTCGCCATTTGATATTATTGTTATTATTTGGTATATTAAGCATGCATTTGTTTTTGAGACCGGTAAGGTAACCTGTCTCAATGATGTCCGAGGTTAAAGTCCATTACTTAATGTTTTTCAGTTTCTCCGTTCTTTTGCCAGTTTGAAACACATTCTCAAAGCAAAGGGACAAGCCATTGTGTTTGCTCCCCCAAACTTTTCGCAAAAACTTAATTTCCGATTTAAATTTGAGAAGAGTAAGCAAATCTGTGCCGACCCTCCTCATCTCCAAGCTGCATGAAATTTAAACAATTCACACGGGTGCAATCAAACAAATATGCTGAATCCCAATTTGCATAATATCCATCCTATATAGTGTGCAAGATTAGGATTAGCATATCCCAAGTCACGTTTTAAAAGACATTTCTGGGCTGGTGTACTATTTCTGCTGGATTTTACATCCGTGCATGCATTTTTGGTTGTTACCCATAATTCCTTGTGCCTATACAAGATTCTATTTTGGGCATCAAGGCTCATTTTGTGCATAAAACTACATATATTGCTGTCTGCGTACATAATAAAGTATTTAGGCCTAGTGTGGTACTTCAGCTATTATCCTGTCTTGTTAGCGTGACACAATTCAGCTTTATTTGCAACCAGTATACTATTTTATTTTTCCCTCTGTGGCTTTACATTTTATGTCCGACTGTTTTTCACCCTTGTGTTTAATATATAATACTGTGCTCATTAAAGTGCACCGTATTCATGCACTGCCTCATTATATGAAATACGAACAGAGTGTTGGCCCCTTGAGAGCTTTGCGCATGAATGCTGGGTAAAGGGTGTCTTTTATTAATGGTAGAGGAACACAAGGTGCTATGATTCACTGAGGCAAATGAGTCCGTTAATATCAGTTGCAGATAAATGCACGGTCGCAAAAGGACATAAGTATTAACACGTACCAAAGCAGCAGCCAAAATGAGCAGAAATACGGTTTTGAATGTAATGGGTGGAGAGAGATGTGGTGCAGACGGTCTTGTGTTGTAGACAAAAGATTGGGTCACATGCTCAGAGGTTCATATAATGCTATAATGCACAAGAGAGAGATATGGGAAATGTAGACAGGTGTGGCTTGCCATCGGTAATGGAGTGGCACGAGCTTAGACATGATTCAGTGGATATCCCGCTCCACCTGCATCCAACTTAAAGTCATGGAAAACGGGGATGATGGTGAATTGATGGCGGGAGACCTGGTGTTGCAATTAGATGGAATCTTGCATACACGCATTCCGATTTCTGGTTAGTCTCAGCAATCCTGCAGAATGATGATTGGATTTGAAAGCCGTCCGAAATCTGCAAGCTTCAGTCTAATTGACAGAATATCCGCAATTTCTTGCGTATGTGTTTTTAACAGTTTTTAGTTTGTGTTTTAGACGACCTAGTCATTATCTAATGGCATGTGCACATCCAAAGCAAATATGTGGATCATGTGACGCACTCTTGAATACTCGTGGGTTGTTTTTTGCATCATTTGCGAAAATTAAACCATCATAATGCACTCCTCTATTTAACGATGAAACCAGATGTGTCAAGACGCTATTTTCTTATTAGCTCGCACAACGTGTCAGGTGAATTTCCCGCTCAAGCTGAAATTTTTTAACTTTGAAAACACGCAACTGAGGTAAGTATTGTGTGTTTGCAGCAATTTTGTCACATAATTCATGTCATTTGTATTGCGCGGCACCCATCTATTCATGTCTTTGTAATATTTTCGTGCAAATAATTCGGTTTGCTTCTCGAGTGCACATACAATAATATTTACTTAATCTGTAAAAAATACTAAAAAATAATAACAGCTTAACAGTCAAACTGAATTGTTTTAATACTATAGATTATAGTGCTGTAAAATATACTTATTTAAAACAGTTCGATTTAGTGTTTTAGACACATTTAAGATTTGAATCATCATCTAGTACCAGTTTTAAATCATATGTGATATATTATAGCAATTTATGACCGTTTTATTTTTCTTTTTTCTTTGTTATATCATTGGCAGTCATTCAGAATTCACCCAGCTTTGAAGACCTGGCTATTTCTAATTATAGTAATAGTTATAATATACAGGACAAAATTGTAAATTGGTGTAATGATAGCGTTGTCGTTATAATTATCGGTATAGCTATCAGCCTTGGTCTAAATGGGATTGTATTTTTTTTAACACTTTTTTTTAAGTTCTGAAAAAAGTTTAAGTTAACCGATAACCAATAAATGAAAATAATTTGAGCTATTTATTGATGATTGTTTAACAAACATAATTTTTTCATACTGCCAGAATTTCAATGCCGATGCATACCAAAAATATTTTGTAGGAATGTAGGATTTAATTTTGTCCTTCAGGAATAAAGAATTGGATTGCGAAAAAGTTGGCGTTATGTTTCAAAATGTGATCAGGTCAAGGGGTTATTCTTCGAAACAATTTTAAGTAATGATTGGTAACATTTTAAACATTTCTTTCATGTTGACATTTCACAAAGCAAATTCTGTGCACTGTGTGTAATAGACCAGACTTCATTCCAATAGTCGCATATCTCAGAGTTCTGGTTCATAATAGTGCATTATTAGTATTGTTCCACAGAAAATATTTTATGCGCTGCATGCATTTCTAAAGATCCTATCATAAGTGCCACGAGCTGAAACTCTGAATCCGTGTCTCATTTGCCAGCTCCCATATTATTCCTTTTCAAAAGAGGCTATGCAAATGCTGAATGATAAAAAGATATACAGAATTGGAAAATCTGAAGGAATATCTAATAGGGATGTTGCGGAGGCATTGAGGTGATTTATCCAGACAGGAATGTTTGCATCGGTGACCACGGATTTACCTGTTATGAGTCTTACAGTCACAGCTAGAGTTAATTTCCTTGTCACTGATCCCAAATCAGCGCTACAGGCATGACAACAGATGCATTGATTTAATGACCGTCAGCATCACTGCAAGTGTGTTGCCGACCGGGGAAGAGCTAATCGCAGCGATGGAAATATGTGCAGTATTTACAATTTGATTTCTCCGTTGCCAGGGGAGGAAGGCTGTAGTGAATTATGAGGCCGTCATGCCAGCGGAGGCGCGTTGGATTAATCCACAGGGGGTTTGGTGGGGGCTCGAGTTTCTAAAATGTGCATTGTTTGATGAGAAGCCAGATTCGGGTAAAAACTCCTCAGGGTTGTCTTGACGGTATGAAGTGCAACAGTCTGGTTCCAGAAGTAAAAACATTATGTTTATTTATTTATTTATTTACAAAAGCCCACTGCCATAAAGCACTGCAAATGAAACATCTGCTATAACATTAATATTCTACCAAAATGTTGTGTGCATTTCGTAGTAAATCTAATTTTTCTTGTTTCTATAAATGTAGTCAACTTTAATAATTTTATATAATTTATTTGAAAAAAAATATATAGTTTAGGAACTGAATTTGTGGTCAGAAACTACATTTCCCATGATTCCCTACAGAAAATTGCGCTAAAAGACTCCCGTAATGACATAAATGTGTCGGTCTCGGTATGTTGCCAAAGTGCTATGCTAAATTGGATTTGAAATATTATAAAAAAATAACTAATGCTTTAACAAAAGAAATTATTGCAGTCTAATAGCAGAGCGCTTGTCTGCAAATATAAGCTGAAATCTCGAATTATGTCATACAGCTACCAAACAACACTCTGAACTTGTTCCTTTAAACCATACACCTTTCTTGCTAAACGTAGCCATGGCATGCTTGGCCATGTGTGGACAGACCTGTCCGATTCCTTTCATGGCTGTAAGGTAGTGAGCTAAGCTTAGAGACTAATTTAATTACTACTCTTCCCATCAACCCCCACTGTATAGAAGAGCATCACTAATCATTCAGAATCCTTTGAGGGGGTGGGGTGGGTAGGAGCGGTCCTTTTTCAGTCAGAAATGCAGCATAGTGCACACGGTGCTTTAATTTTCAAGGGAATCTTCGCAGCCGGATTAGATGGCTTTTTTCCAGAAGGTTCCGTCCTAACCCAGTGACCTCTAAACTGTGCTTGGCGGCAGCTGCCTTGCAGATGTGCAGAAAAACATAGCTTTGCTCAGCTTCGGCAAGTGCAGTACAGTACTAACAGAGCAGTCGTAATAGATTAACAGTGGAATTGAGGGTTTTTTGGAGTTTGTTAAGGTTTTTCTCTTAATAACTCCTTTAAATCAATATTTGTGCTAAGATGCTAAGCTAAATTGCTTGGAATATGTGTTGTTTTAAACATGAACATCTGTGTTGTTGTATTGAGTGCATCTGTAGATTTGAAGATTTGTGTATCAGATGGCGGTTACTTATAACCTCTAACTGAATACTGTGCAGTGCTACACCATTTTCGGTCGAAATGGAATGTTTTGGGATTCCATTAGTAATTTGTCTTTTGTCATTTAGATAATGGAGTCCATCGCTTGACAGATGTTATCCAGACAGACCCTTCACGGATCATAACTATGTCATGCAATCACAGAAGTGCTAGTATCTAAACTATCCCATAAATCAATTTGAATTGTGGTGTCTTAATGACTCTTAGCACATATTTTGCATTTAAGTTCTGGCGTATTAGTGGTGACAGTCATTAATTATCACTAATTTTGCATTTGAACTCTGATATCTCAATGAATTCAACAGGCTAACGCTGATTTTAATGTCTCAATGAATACAATCATCAGTATCACTTAATTAATCTTAATGATTTTAATCTCAGATTGTAAATGTAAATTTTTTTTAATTCAAAAATTTCAATTACAATCCACTTTGCATTTAATCTCTGACATCACAATAAATTTATTATCAACGATCACTGATTTTAAGTTGACTTTTTTAGGTTATGAACAATCATAAGCTTTCACTGATTTTGCATTTGAATTTTGATGTTTCAGCGAATATCACTGAATTTGAGTTTAAATTGTGACACCTCAGTGATTTATTTTAGTTGTTATACATTCTTTTTGATATTTTAATAGCAATAATCTATCACTGATTTTGCATTTGAACTGATGTCTCAAAGACTTCAATATTAAATGTTACTGATTTTGAGTTTTCATTTTATTTTGCATATGATTTCTGTTGCCTTAAGCATACTATTACTGATTATGAGTTTAATGTTTATATTTTCCATTTTCCCTTTTATTTGATAGGATAGATCAGTGTTGACAGGAAGTAAAGTGGTAGAGAGATAGGGGACGGTATCAGGAAAGGTCTGCGAGCCGGGACTTGAACTTGCGAAAGCGCAACATCGCAAAATGACTGATTATTAGTTTCAGTCCTGATACCATAATCATTAAAATTCTGGATTATCAGTGATTTTGCATTTGACAATCTTATTTTTAAGTAGGGTTGGGCATCGTTTTGATTTGAACGATTCTGATTCCGATTCTTCCTTTTGATTTCGGTTCTTTTCGATTCTCAATTCCGATTCTTTGTGGGCTGGAGTAACGTTGTTGTTCCCCAAATTTGGTCAAGCGCTTTATTGTTAAACTACAATCTCTACCTGATTGTTGTGAACGAGGTAACGTTACTAACGTTGGTTAGCGCAGGGTTTTGCGCACTACACGTCAAACACGCTACATTCCTTAATTTGTACATCATGCAGGCGTAGGTGTTTCGTCATATTCGTAGTGCATCCTTCCGTGCAAGATATCATTTTGTCACATGTGTTGCACTGTGTCGGCTTTTTTAGCGTGAAATAAAGCCACACTTTTGAGCGCCACTTACTGTGCTCCATAGCTGCAACAGAACACGCGTGCGGCAATCACTTCCGGAAATACGGTGGCCACAATGGAAACCAAAACTTGCGTGTTTGGAACCGATGATCGGAATCGAAAACAACATTTTTTATAAAACGATTCCAATGGCATCGTTATTTTTTAAACGGTTCCAAGTTGGAACCGGTTCTCGATGCCCAACCCTATTTTTAAGTCACAGCATTTGTCAGTTTTTGTCAGTTATCAGTGTTTTTTTAATGAATTCAGATTTTTAATATTATAATCAGTAACACTGATTTTGAGTTTGAATAATTCCAACTCCATTACAGTCACTAATTCTGAATCATTTTTTAATAAAGGAAAGGATGTGATATGTGGCCAGGTATGGTTTCCCATACTAGGAATTTGTGCTCTGCATTTAACCCATCCAAGTGCACACACAAAGCAGTGAGAACTGAACAACCATGCACACACACACTGTGAACACACACCAGTGGAGCGGTGGGCATCCATTGCTGCGGTGAGCAGTTGGGGGAACGGTGCCTTGCTTAAGGGTCTCACCTCAGTCGTGGTGTTGGAGGTGGAAAAAGCACCGGTTATTCACTAACCCCACCCACAAATCCTCAAAGCCTAAGTCGCAAAAACCTGATATCTTTTGATAAGCAAAGTAAATTGGTGCAAAGTGTTATCAAAGAGGCCCAGAAAGTCCTGTCTATGGCGTTCCGGTGTTGTTTTGTTCATAAATCAGATTCCAGTAACATCTGCAGGAGCAATGCTAATGTAGCCCAGTATGGAGAGACAAAAAATTCATTGATTTCATTTCCTGGCCCTCTTTGTAGCTTTGGACTAGATTATACGGGAATGTCATATCTAAGAGGAAGATTAGAGGAACCTGTGTCTATGGGGACTGAGACTATGTGCTCTGCCTCACAAGTAGAAGAGCTTTAGTTTTCTCTGTTTTCCCTCCCTCAGACTTTCACTCACACTTAAATCTCAAATGAAGCCCAAGATAAAGACCTCGTGCTTTTTCCAGACTGAGTTTTCGTGTAATTGGTCAAGTGTCTTTGTCTCTCTTGGCGTAGTGACAATGAGACGTATATCAGGTGCTGTCATCTCTGGCAGGGGTCTTTCAGTTTAATTAGAAAAGCGCTGAGTTTTCCATTATGTGGTTCATGAAGAGTCAGAAACATTTTGTGCGAATATCCTTCTACATCATATCTGCCATTGTTTAGGCCAGTGTTTACCTTCAGAACACATTAATGGTGTTGTGGTGATATCATTCTTCAGTACACATTCTTCCAAAGACTAATTTGTTCATCTTTCTCATATTTACTTAATCATTCTCTTCACCTCTAGAAGGATTTTCCTTTTTGACTGCCGTCATTGACTTTGTAAGGCTGTGCTTAACGCTAAGTAGCTATTTAAGTATTGATTTAGGATAGGTATTGCCGCCAGTTTTAAACTCTTGTCAGTACTAATTAACTAACTCATTATTCCAATTTAACACAACTAAATTGATGGCAGTTCATTTCCTTATAGCTTTCCTTTTCTTGCCAAGATTGATATGAGATTTTGCTGAAGGCATCCTGTCAGACAGGAAACAGTCGGTGTACTGAACGTGTGGGATGTTTTTGGGTAGGTATGAGATGAAACCCCCCTCAGCAGTAGCACCTGTCCATCCTTTATCCAACGGCATTTGTTCTGAGACATGCCTCTCGTCTTTATGTCCCCCTTGAGGGAATAAATGTTCAAACTCTATAGCCATGAGACTTTCTGTGGTATAAGCAGTTCTTTTGATACTGTCATATAAAGCCGTGCGTAAATAGCTTGCCCTTTTATTATATCCTTGTGGTACAAAAAGCTTGAAAGCATTTTTGACTTGTATTAGATTACACTGAACAAGCTTTACCCATGTTGGTGTTACAAAAAGATTTAATCCGAAACCGGAACAAATTCATAAATGTCAAATAACACCAAGTACATTGAATTAGTTTAATAAGAACATGAAAAAAGCCTTTTCGGTGTTATTGTTTGTCTATAGCTCACAATAGCCTTGTGAAAATGTTTTACTATAGTAACAGTAATATTTTAGACTGATTATTAATCAGAAGAAACATACTGTTGTCGTATATTTAAAATACCACAGCTGTGACAGTTTCTTCAGTTAAATCCATACACAGTAAAAGAGGGTAAACATGCTACAGTGAAAACCTGTTAAATGGTTAACGGTAAGTTCCCCTTGCAGATACGGTAAAAAACTGTACTGGACATTGCATGTAATTTTACGGTAATATACACTTTTTTTTTTTTAAGTAAAAAAGAACATCTGATTTATAGTGAATTACCGTAAATGGATATTTCCAGAATTATTCTTCGTTTTTTCTTCAGTTTTGTACATTAGGCTTGTATGTTATGTTATGGCTTGAATGTTGTTAAATTAATGTTTATTGCATTATTTCAGTTTCATTGTGTTTAGTGTAAACTTGAATTAGATTTTTTTCAATACTTCAATAGGTAGATATATTATTTCAGTTAATAAAATGATGATATTTACCTGAAAATTAATAAAAATCTTAAAGATCGCTACCATATTTTATATAGTAAAATTCTGGCAAACATAGCTTACAGTTTTTTTTAACAGATTTTACTGTATTTTTCTTTTACAGTGTAGCTGTAGTTAAATGTTTCGTATTTTTAACAAAATATACTTTTTTGATTATTGATATTGTCAGTATTGGATATTTAATATTTTTATTAGATTGACTTGATTCTTCAACAACCAAATGTATACAGTGTTTATA
>JAUMHP010000084.1:10911202-10926793 GCA_032361065.1 Enteromius trimaculatus
GACTTTTTTTTGCCAACTTTTATTTTTTAATTACAAAATAATTAGTTTTACTCTCAAACACAGTATTTTTGTTTGAACAAAAAAACTCCATAAACATAGCGTAACGTAATGTAACGCAACTTAACGTAACATTACATAAAACCCGACTTAACTTGAAACGTGACATAAAATTAAACTTAAAACTTAAATGAACTTAAAGGCCTGTATTGGGTAAATTTGTATTAGGTCTTTGTGTTCATTTTAGCTATTTTCACATTTAGAGGATTTAAACTTAATCTTTGAAAACATATACAATCTTACACAAATATCAAAATGAATATACAGTACATTTTTCATACTGAATATAATAATGTTGCGGTGTCAGAATTAACTTGTATTATTTAAAATGACTGAATTTAGTGTTTATTTGTTTATAATTGAGACAAAATAGTATACAATTTTAATATTTGCCATTTATCTGTGTCTGCCAGGGTTGTAATGTCTTTATACCACTAGAAGCAAATAAACTATTTTATTTATTTATTTTTTGTTCTCATTATGTCCAATATTGGATTTATGACTTTTAAGCATTACCTGAAAAATAGGCTTTACTGTACATGGTCTTTTTGAGTTTAAATTGCCAGTTTAAGAAACAATGTGAACTTAATGCATCAGCCTTCTTTATTTACATTTTGAATATATTTCTTTATATATTCCTGAATTATTTACAATAAGTTTTCATGAATTCTAGTAAGCTGAATGATAGTTTTTTTAGTTTCATACAAAACCAGCGCTGGAGAGATTGAAAGACTGACAGCAGCGAGTGCTGATTATCTCGTGCTCCACAGGAATCACTAATTATGAGGAGTACTCACTGATCCAAGAGCAGGTGGATGAGAAGCGCGAGGATGGGATGGGAACGCTGAAGAAAGACAGAACCCTCCTGCGAGACGAGAGGAAGATGGAGAAGCTGAAAGCCAAACTTCACACAGATGATGATTGTGAGGCTCCTGGCAACTGTGAAAATAAAACATTAGCAAACAAAACGCCCTGCCAGATTTACCCACACTGAGAGATTCTCATACAGGCTTACAGAAATTTTACACGGTCCAGATCTTTTAGTGATATAATAACTGTTGTCATAGACCCCCTTAATATATGCTCACTGTATTTGAAGTATGTTGTTAATGCACATGATTTAAAAAAATGATTTGGTTGATAATGTTAACATGGCCAAATGTTTCATTTGTAGTGAACTGGCTGGACCACAGTCGGACATTTCGGGAGCAGGGCGTAGAAGAGAGCGAGATACTACTTCTGCGAAGGAAGTTCTTCTATTCTGACCAGAACGTTGACTCTCGTGATCCTGTCCAACTCAACCTTCTCTACGTACAGGTAAAAGATCAATCACTTTTTGCGCTCTTTTTCTGTTTCAGACCATATACTGACTAGAAGTCATGTTTTTTCCAAAAACAAAATATGCCACAAAACAACAAGGTCAAAGCAAATCAGACAACATGTGAAATAAAATATGCAATTATGTGAAGCTGGAATTGAGATTTCACTGTGGGCGGAGCCAGCCAACATGACTTGACGAATGTAAACAAAGCAATCACAGGGTTTGATTTGCTGAGATTTAAACATATTCTTGACCTGAAGTATTTTGCCCTGTTGCCCCATGTAATTATTGATAATTATGCTTGACAATAATAAGCCATTTTTGACTGAGATTCTGTCTGTCCTCTATCTGTCTTTTTGGCTGGTTTAACTGTATTGCGTCAGTTTGCCAAAACCTCTTCGTCACCACCTGCTCTAGCAATTAATTAATTTCTCAGAGCCACTGTCGCACAGACATTTAGGTGTTAGATGTTGTCATTTTAGTTTTATGAAAGCAGTAAAATAGTGACACAGCTTTTGTGAATGAATTATTGGTCAGCCCAGAAGGCAATGCGAATATCTTCACAGTTGCTGATTTGTCGATTTTGTCTTCCACCACCGTAGGCAGTATGGATCACTTGTCTAATTAGCCACTTTTTTATTATTTTAGTATTGCAAAGTTTTTTAGATCGTAAAAAATACGAAAAGCCAGAAAGCACAGAGCATCAAAATCATAAGTATCTATGTGAGAATTTTTAGACCAATGAGATTTCGTTGTGTGTGGAGATAAACAGCATTACACAATGCATGTTGTGCAATGTTTTTATCTTTTGATATTTCACTATGTAATGCAGAGTTCACACATTTTTACACCTTTTTTACAGATTATATTGGGTGTGAGAAAAATCAAAACACATTTGATGTTTGAGGGCGGAGCTAACCAGCATGATGCTATGAAAATATTAGTGCTGGGAAGAATAACACTGTAATTTTACTGTTTAGTTTAGTACAATAAAAATAATCTTAATCAATGAAGCATCTTTAGGAAGGACTTTGTAGGACTTCCTGAAGCTATGCTAATGTTTTTCAGGACTTCTTAAGGACTTCTTCTTAACTAGCATTAAAACATGTTTGAGGGGGTAACATTATTTTTTAACATTTTAACATTATTCTGTAAGTTATTGCTTGAAATTTTGTTTTATTATACTTAATAATTAGGGTCAGGTAACGAAAGTGAAAAATGGCAGACATTATTTTTATTAACCAACAAGTATTTACTGTGGGTGGAGCTAACCAGCAAATGCAATATAATAATAATAATAATGATGATGAAAAAAACAGCTGGGTAAACAGCATGTTAATTTTGGTGGTTGGCTAATGCGATTTAAAAACATTTAATCCAAAAGAGAACCGATAAAATTTTAAAAAGGAAACAAGGAATTTATAACATGCTATATTTTTTGTCCGTTATGCTTAGTTTGCACATGATCTTACATGTGATGTTGTCACACATTCACACAAATATATTTCATTCTCTCTCTGGTTTGAGTCATAAAGTGGCCAGCTGGTCTTCATACATACAGTACATGTGTATGTATGTAAATGCGTGTGTCAGTAGTGCGGCCTGAATGTGTGTATCCGCTCAAGGAGCTCTGTGCTAGTGTGTAGTTTCCCTCGAGGCCGTGAGCTGTTGAAGCAGACGGGCCGCAGCGCTCTGAGCGGCCTCTGGAGCACACGGCTCGCTGCAGATGCATTAGTGTGTCTGCCTGAGGATTTCAGAGCAACTTCCCATCAACAAACACGCACGTACTCTGTCCACTGCTCTTAATAACTTACATAAAATGATGGAAAAGCACTTTTTTGGCCAATATAAGGTCAGTATTTCTGGGTTTAAAAGGAAAACATGCCTGTGTCCTTGTTGTTAAATGTGTGTTTACAATATGTCAAGTTTTCAAAAACACTTACTGTATACACAAAAAAAGTTAGTTAGTTTTTTTTAAACCCCCCCACAAAAAAACACCCCCCCCCCCCCCAACCGCCACCTACAACGACGATATCATCGTCCATCGCGATGTTTCAAATTAGACATCATACGGTGCCAAATTGGTCAACATCGCCCAACCCTAATGGTATTTAAGTATTACTCTACAGATTTTAGTGTGTTTTTTTTTTGAAGAATACCATGGATTTTTTTTGTAATTGATAGATTCACTGAGGTTTGTTTGCATGTCGATGCTGGTAAAACGGTGCATGCAAGTCACTAAATACACGCACATGCACGCATACTGTAACACTTCTCCTCCCTTTCCTCAATCTCCCTCTGTCTCTCTCTTCCTCTGTAGTAAACACACACGCCCGCGTGAAATTCTCTGACATGGTGCCACACACACCCACATGCTTTGAGAAACAGAAGAGCACAGCTCACACACACACACACACATGTATGCGCTCAGGAGTGTTTGGCAGGCTGAAGGGGATTTCTCTGCTCCGCTCTGGGGGCGTGACCGCGTGATATCTTAGTTTGTCATGATGTGTTCCCATAAAACTTCACTGACTGTATCTGCTACTGGTACCATGTTGATGTCATCTGAGAGCGATGCGAGATGATTGGTGGATGCCCTGAGGGTGGGGCCCCTTACACACGGGCTTGTTTATGATGATGTAAAACTTCCATGACCTCAGTCCCCACTCAAGTGTGTGTACATTTCTGCCTCTGCGCTATTAATGACTTTATCCAGATTGTTAGAAAACTCACAAACTTGCCTCTGCAGATAGATGCCGCTTGTTTTGTAGATGCTCACTTGGGGCGGATGGCACTAAAATGTCTCTGTAAGATGCACCCTTTCTGTTTTTAAACTGAACTACAGTCAGGTGTATGAACAGATGGGCTGTCAGCTATAATAGCGGCCACAGGCCGTCTGTAATATTAGACTGCACTCAGTGTCACCATGCAATGTTATTGAAACGTCTTAAAGGGATAGTGCACATATTTACTCGCCCCCTTATGTTGTGCCAATCCCATGTGCTCTTACTTTACTCTGTGTAGATTCCTGAGCATTTTTGGCAGCTGAACCGCTTTGACGTAAAATGTTTTCTTGCAGTACCACCTGAGGTTTAAACTTAATATTTCAATATTTAATGACACATTGACATGGTTTTTTTGATTTTGGTCACCTAATATTTCATACTTCCTTAGTAATTGTTTTATTTTTCATTCTTTTTGGTTTTCGATTTGTTTATTTAATGTAATTTTAAGTAATTAAATCTTAACATTTCATCAACTCACAGACCCTCCCAAATTTCCTTCACAAAGCCTAGTTTCTAACTTCTTCTGTTTTGTTTGTTTGTTTTTGTAGGTCGAGTTTCATTTTGCTTTGTGCGTTTTACATTTTAGACTGGTTTAGTAGAGCCCAGTTTGGTCTGTTTTTGGTTTGTTTATGTTTTTCTTGTTTTTTTTTTTTTGTTTTGTTTGCTTGTTTGTTTAGTTGAGTTTTCCGGTTTTCACTTCTTTTTTTGCGTGGTGTTTTGTTTTTTTGGTCCCAACAACAATCCCAACAAGTCTGTTAAAGCGTGCCTACAGGAATCAGGTGTTACTAATTGTGTGCTACTGCTTAAAAAAAACAAGATGTCAAGATGAGAAGCCTTCCTCAGCTCACAAAATCATTTATCACACGCTAAATTTGCTTATAAGCGCACAATCTCATCTCCACGCGTTAATATATTGATCTAAATATTTTTGTTTGATGGCCTTTTAAATGTTTTTGTCTGCTTTGTTATGCTAACAACTGCTTAGCAAATGCACCGCATACTTTTTGTAACATCTTTGTTAGCACCCTCATTACATTCTGTAACATCTGCTCTTGTTTCCTGTCTCTGTTTCAGGCCAGGGATGACATTCTGAACGGATCCCACCCCGTGTCCT
The DNA here is from genome assembly GCA_032361065.1 of Enteromius trimaculatus. NCBI lineage: Eukaryota > Metazoa > Chordata > Actinopteri > Cypriniformes > Cyprinidae > Enteromius > Enteromius trimaculatus. The sequence continues at coordinate 10,916,481 of JAUMHP010000084.1, forward strand.
TTGATAAGGCCTGCGAGTTTGCTGGAATTCAGGCACAGATCCAATTCGGTCCCCACGTGGAGCACAAACACAAGCCAGGGTTTTTAGAGTAAGACCACATGCCTTGTAGCTGCAGTATCATATGCAGCCCATTCAACACTGTCACTGTAACACACACACACACACACACACACAGGCTCTTTTGGTTGTTATCTGATTACATTTTAGACCAGACAATTATTTGCAAGATTTCTGTGCTGTCTGTAAACCTTAAAAGAGTCGGTGTGGGCGTACGTTATGAAGATGTAATTCCCACAAGGATGACCTCATGTGTTTTGTTCTGCTCTGATGGAAAAATGTTTGTGTAGTATGAGTGTAAACATGTGAAATGTATTTGCAGCCTGAAGGAGTTCCTACCAAAAGAATACATCAAACAGAGGGGGGCGGAGAAGAGAATTTTTCAGGTACGTGACCCTCTGACGGCTTTACACAATCCGTTATTCTAAGAAAACATGCTATTAGGCACTATCCATGACTAACATACAAAAACAGCCTGAATCCATTAAAAATTAAGGCTTTTTGAATTTTTCAACACATGGTCAGTGAAAGGAGTGTCTTAACCTTGGAGAAAACGAGGATTGCAGGAGGTCAAGCTAAATATTAGATGAGCGGTTTTATTTTCTGTTCATTCTGTGAGGTTTGGGATTTTGCAACCTTGTTTTTTATATTTGGAATATGTATAATAAGTACGGCCTAAATGCAATGTAATGCCATGATTTGAGTATTTTAAATTTTAATTATTATCCAAATTGTATTTGATGCAAAATTGTAAAAAGTAAATTGAAATGAAATCTGAGTAACAGGGTTGAAAATCGAGCTGTAATTGCAACCTAGCTTGTCTGGAATCAAAGCTCTGTTTGTAATTATTGATAAAATTCCTATCAATGAAAAAAAAATGTTTGATTTCATTCAGTTTTTCAACAGGGTTGAATGGTTAAGCTGAAATCACAATCAGAATTGCAAAAAGAAAAATCATGTGTTATAATGAAATACATGGGATACAGCTAAATATTTCACTTTTGATAGTTAAAAAGATTTAATTAAAATGAAATTTAGTAAAATTGTTTTATTGCAACATACATAATATTAATTCATCAGATAATTACATTTCTGGAGATAAATGTATGATTTTAATAACCATTGGCAAGAAAAGTAGAAAAAAAATCTTATATAAAAATGTTGTACACTGTGATTTCCGCTTAACCACTAAACCCTAAAAAACTAAAAAAAAGGAAAGAAATCAAACATTTGTTTTATTTACTAATAGAAAGTGTAGCATTAATGATAAAAAAATCTTCCAAATTAGCTTGTAATTTAAGCTTGATTTTCAACCCTGTTACTTAGATACATATACAGTCTGTGTGTGTGTGTGTGTGTGTGACTCATTCTATAATTGCTGATTTATTGAGCTCTACAGTATGAATTAAAAACATAACAGACTAAGTTCTAACCAAAAGGTTGTAGGTTAAAATCCCACAATGACTGATAAGTGTTTATATCTTAATCTCCTCACAAGGATCACAAAAGCTGTGGTGAGATGACAGAGATCGAGGCAAAAGTAAAGTATGTGAAGCTTGCCAGGTCTCTACGCACATACGGAGTGTCTTTTTTCCTGGTGAAGGTGAGTATTTTACAGTGTAATATATATATTATCTAACCGTTGCCCAGCACTAAACGTTTTTGACATAAATTGCATAATTTTAGTAAAAAAGAATATGTATATAAATTTTTTGCCACAGAACGCAGCAACTGACCAATTATAATCAAGTATTTCAGAAGCCTTGGTAATTAATAGTTCAAATATCCTTATCCATATACAGGGTTCTTAGAAGGTGTTTCCCTTTTTTGTCTGTTTGTGTTTTTAAGACTATTAAGCATTCTTAAGCTGTACGGCACACACAGGAAGATTTACAAGCCGCCCGCTCAAGGATCAGTTTCAGGTCATTAGTGGAGTGTTGCTAAGTGCCCGGTTTTCAAATTAATAGCGCCTAACAATAGATTGCGCCGCTCTGAATGAGCAAAAGCACTGTCCCTGACCGACGCAGACAATTAGACAATGAACATTTACCCAAAAAACTATATTTACCCACATTGCGTAAACCTCACCCTTGAAAAGCGATGACATTCAGGACCGTAAACAATGCCAGCAGGTCTTTCTGTGAGGTAAGTCGTTATTTATTATGCTCTCTTATCAGGGGTTGGTATTTTTGACCCTCAGGTGAAAACAATAGCCTGGAGATGTGCGGCGCAAGAGGTCATTTAAACGTTTAGTGTTTGTTTTTATTATGTATTTGTGCAGCGGTAAGAGTCCTCTGGCAGGATGCCATCATCGGGCAATTGTTTTGGGTCGTGTGTGCACCTGCTATTTATCACCTTATGGGGACCAATTGTCCCCACAAAGATAGGAATACCAGTAAATTTTGACCTTGTGGGGACATTTCTTAGGTCCCCATGAGGAAACCAGCTTATAAATCACACAGAATTAAGATATTTGAAACTCTAAAAATGCACACAGTTTCCTGTAAAGGGTAGGTTTAGGTGTAGGGGCAGTGTAGGACAATACCACATACAGTCTGTACAGTAAAAACATCATTACGCCTATAAAACATGTAAACCCAACGTGTGTGTGTGTGAGATAGATGAAGGGACATGGCATAAGGCACCAGGCCATGGTCGAGTGGCACATATACTGTAACCTAGTTTTAGACGCCCATTTTTGCAGCTGCTGTGCCTGATTGACTGGACAGTGTACTGTGTCATTAATATGAATTTACACGAGCTTTGGGAGCTAATATTATCGCTATCAAGTGTATAATTTTGCAAACCAGATAATAATACAATATACTATAATGTATGTGGCATATATGATTAAACATTTTAAATGTCACTAAACCATTTGTTAAATGGTGTTCTAACGTATAGACAATGTCAAATAAACATTTGGTTGAAATATGTGCACCATCAGAGAGAATGTTCCAGTAACTGCATGCTAATTGCATGCTGTCATCTTTTTAAAAAAATGTCTTTTTCTTTTGGAAAATAGCCATTTTCCAACTCCTCTAGAGTAAAACAGTTGAGTCTTACCATTTTTTGAATCCATTCAGCTGATCTCCGAGTACGGTGGTAGCACTTTTAGCTGCAGCTTAGCATAGATCATTGGTCATTTTTGAGCGTGATGTTAACAGTCTAATGTATATATAATTTATATATTTTTATATATATATATATATATATATATATATATATTTGTCAACAATATATGTTTTAATCAAGGATTCATATGTCATTACCAGACTATCCATTATTCTGCAGACACTGTGGTAAGGCGTCGTAGAGAGAGAGTTGAAATAAGGACAGTGAACTGCATACAGGGCGATACTCTTTCAACATGATTAATGAGCAAAACAAATTTAGTGATCACATAAATACCGAAATGAAGTCAGCAATCAGCAGCCCGTTGTGTATTTTGGTCTTCGCCACACAATACACAAATGCCATGTGTTATTTTTCAACAGGAGAAGATGAAAAGCAAGAATAAGTTGGTCCCGCGTCTGCTGGGCATTACCAAAGAGTCTGTGATGAGGGTGGATGAGAAGACCAAAGAGGTGGTGCAGGAGTGGCCCCTCACTACAGTAAAGAGGTGGGCGGCCTCACCCAAGAGCTTCACACTGGTATGTTATATTATTCACTCCATTTAACACCAGCCAAAATCATTGAAATATAATAGTTCCTTATTTTATTTATTTTTTTACTTTATATTGCAATCTTAATAAATACGAAATTGCAATAAATAAAATATAATGTATAATAATAGTACACAAGTAACTGTTTTATATTTATATTTAAATGTACATAATTTAATATATAATATAACTAAGCTAAATCTTTAGCCATCTGATTTTAAAGCAATCTTGATTTGGCTGTAATGTAATAATAGTTGTTTTTTCCTTGATAAAATGCCCCAGTCCTCTACTACTTGAGTGTTTAACCTTGCTGTGTGATGCGTAGTTCTGCTCCACCATTAAGAGCCACTTTTAGTATCTCGTGTACAGCACTTGTGCTCCAAGGACAGTTGGCTGACTTCCTGTCGGCTAATGCAGAATAAGCACATCCACACAGCCTTGAGATGTGCACTTCTCATATCTGTTAAATGTGTGTGTGTGTGTGTGTGTGTGTGTGTGTGTGTGTGTGGGCTCATGCAGGATTTCGGTGAGTACCAAGAGAGCTATTACTCTGTCCAGACCACAGAAGGGGAGCAGATCTCTCAACTCATCGCTGGATACATTGACATCATCCTTAAGAAAGCAAGTCCCTGGCTCTTCAACATGTGAACGGTTCACCCAAAATGTCTTTAAGAGAATATTAATCACATTTCCCAACTTTCTGCTTGTAGTTTTTATTTTTGGGTGAACTATCCCAAAGTGATTTATCCTGTAGATATTCCTTCTTTTTGGTGCAGTTTATTTACTTATTTGCTTACTAACACACATATATATTCCTCCCCTTGTTTTACAGAAACAGAGTAAAGATCGGTTTGGTTTGGATGGTGATGAGGAATCCACCATGCTGGAAGAATCTGTGTCCCCGAAAAAGTCAGTTGAAATCTTTAGTCCCAATAACTCGGGGCGCCAATCTTCTTTTCACACATATAGTTATGTTGTGCTGATATATTGATATTTCTACAAACATCCACTTTTCAGTTTTCTTTTTAAGTACAATATCATACTAAATAGGGTTGACTCTTTTACAGTGTAATTTGACTTTACAAGCTTTTTGCTCAAGATTCTGACACTATAAATAGCATGTAATACTTGTACCGTATTTCTACAAATATAAAAACTATTCCTTAATTACTTACTATACAAAATCACCGTAACAGGGTTGACTTTTTTACATTTTATTTTGACTTTAAAAGCATTTTTCTCAAGGTCGTAAAACTAAAAGAGAACATGATACTTAAATTTCAACAAATATACAATTCCCTTACTTAATTGCTTACTAAACAAAATCACCATAACAGTGTTGACCGTTTTACAGGTTTGATTTTACAAGCCTATTGGTCAGGGTCCTGACACTAGAAAGAGAACACGATACTTATATTTCTACAAATATCATAATTTAGTTGCTTACTATACAAAATCACAGAAACAGGGTTGACCTTTTTTTTTTTTTTTTTTAATTTGACTTTTGCCACTTTTTGAATTTAGCCTTTTGTTCAGGGCCATTGCACAAGGATGAGAATGTAATGCTGATACTTTTGCAACTTTTATTACTATATAAAAATGTACAACGGTTTACATTTTTTATTTGACCTTGTAACACTGTGCTCAGTGTTGTAAAATAATGCATGATTCTGAAAAGAATAATTAAATCCCGACATTTTTACTAATCTCCACTTTTCCATTTTGTAGATTATTACTAAACATAACCACGTTGACAGGGTTGATATATTAAGAAATATATCCCATAATGACAAATGTAACAAAATAAAGCGTATTATTCACTGTTTTTTACTAAATTAACACCAAAATAGTAATAAGGATTAGCTTTGTTTGGACTATGAGGAATCCACCGTGCTGGATGAATCTGTACTTGTTTCAGGCAACAGCCATCTTGTCACACTTTTAATTGCATTGTGATTACACACCTTTTTTTAATCACTGTGTTTCATTTGTATTCACCTCATATTGGAACTAAGGTGTCTAATGACATTGGAGGGAAATGCTCAGGCTGCGCACTGCCATTTTTAATCACAAGGAGATGGAGACACTTTTTTCTCTTATTTTACCCTTGATGTGGAAGGCGCTAAGGGCAAAAGAGGGAGATTATTATTTCCACAAAAAGTGCTACCTCATCAGTAAAACGTCATTTAAGATATCAGGTTTCTGGAAGAGAGAGATAGAGATAGTGAATGTGAGAATATTTCCCTTCCTACATCTCGCTGTTTCTCAGTAAATATATCTTGGTATTTATGTATTTGGGTTAACGGTTGTCTTTTACAGTTTCAGTATATTTCTGTACATTTCAAACATTCTACCAAACAAATAAGTATTATTAAGACAAGTCAAGTGTAATTAAGTTAAAGTAATTACATTTAGGATATAATTATCCCTTTAGAAAGGTACTATTTAAAGATTATGTTGAATGGTTTATGGTTATGGTTTAATTAGACTTTACAAGTATTTTACTTGTGTATTGATTTTATTAATTGTTTTGACTTTAGAAAGATAATGCTGATGTTGTATAATCAATTGTTTAATGCAGAATATCATTTCAGGAGGGTTGGTCATTTAAAGGGGTCGTATGATGTTGCTAAAAAGAACATTATTTTGTGTATTTGGTGTAATGCAATGCGTTTTTGTGGTTTAAGATTATTTAACATTATTTTTCACATACTGTACATTTTAGTTTCTCCTCTAAGTCGCCTCCTAAAACGGGTCGACGTACAAAGCTCATCGTTCTAAAATAGTAAGGTGTGCTTTGATTGGCCAGCTATCCAGTGCGGTGTGGCCGAATACCTCAAGCATTCAGCAGAAATGTTACGCCTCTTCTCATAACATGATGCCGCATCCCAGCGCTATGAAACCAAAACAATTAAACACAATACAAACAAGGCATTTGTTGCATCCAGTGAAGACATCATTTTTTAGATACTAAACATTGATGCTCAAAATTTGCATTTAAATAATAAATAGCAGGTTCTTTTAATAAGAAATCGTAACTTACTTAAAGGTTGTGAGTCAGAAGCGCCAGATAGTTAGAATTACCTCTTAGTCTCTGTGCACAGCCAGCATTGGCTGCTCCCAGGTTCAGGAAATAGTCCTCTGTAAGTGTGCTGAACACACTCTAATATTTGTGTCTTTGCAGATTTTCTTTTTGCATTTTTTAACGCTTTAAAGAGAAAGGAAAATTATATGACCCCTTTAAAGTTTAAATCCGTCTCCATGGTGCTTTTAAATAATTTAATAAATTTATTTTACAAATATACATTTATATGAAGTTTAATTTGACATGCCTTCTGTTCAAGTTTGTAGAACAACGTATTTATTATAAGAAAAATAATTTAACTTTTATATACGTATATATTACATATAGTAAGAACCAAAAGTCTGATACCACTTGGAAAATCTACATCTACTTAAATATTACATCTTTAATATACAGTAAGGGCAATAAGTATTTGATCATCCTGTGATTTTGCAAGTCCTCTTACTCTTACTATAATTTTCAGCATAGGTCCAGACAGAATGTAAAAAAAAAATAATGTTGGAATATATATATATATATATTTGTATACAGTATATATATTTAGGATTCTAAAAAATATTTAAACAAAAAGTAAAAAAAAAATGACGTATGGCCCCATACTTGAACTCCTGCAGTGCTTTTATCCGGCCTGGGATCTGTGGGATATACAGATGGGTCACGTCCTCTGAAGCCCTGTCTGAAAAGTGGTTGTTATGGGCAACAGCATCCCACTTCTCTCTGTTGGAGAGAGAGGAGACGTCGGGCATCAGTGCCTGTGTCTGTCCCTGTGCCAACTTACTCATGTTACTTCTAGCACTATAATCCAAAAATTGAGGCCTCTCACAATGAGCTGTAATTAAGCAATAGTGCCTGAAGCGTCTGTTTTCCTGGTGTGGATAGAGAAGCGTCGCTCAGCTGATTTTAATGGCTGTCAGTAATTACCGTAACAACAACAACAACAACCATCATTCACAGATATAAGGGTGAATGCAGGCTGACAGCATCTGATAATGAGTCATTACTTCTTTGCAGGTCCACCATCCTCCAGCAGCAGTTTAATCGTGTGGGTCGAGTTGAGCACGGGTCGGTGGCGCTGCCTGGCATCATGCGCTCGGGGTCAATCGGGGGCCCCGACACATTCAACATGGGCACCATGCCCTCGGCTCAACAGCAGATCACCATGGGACAGATGCACAGAGGACACATGCCCCCTCTGGTGAGAATGTGCAACTGCAACAATGTTTAAATCACGGTCGCATCTTATGCGGTGCGGTTCTGCTTTCATGGTTCCATCTGTTGCCTGAATCTTCATTGTGATTTATTTGTGCCTAACATATTGTAAATTTGGACTGTCACTTTTGATAATAGGGATAACTGGTTGTTTGTTGCTTTCTGGTTTTCGATTGTGGCGACTAGGTGAATTATTAAAATTGATGTTCACATAGCATTTATTTATTATTTTGAATTTAACATATTTTTAATTTTTTTAAAGCTTTTAAATTAAAGCTTTAGTTATTTAGCTTTTTAATGTAGTGTCTTTTTTTATTAGTTTGTTCAATTTTATTTGCTAATATATCAAGTTAAATTAAATTAGAAACATTGTGAACTAACTTAAAAAGCCAAGTTAAGTGGATCTGCGAAAGTTGACAAAAAATTCTGTATTGTGCATGCTAGCCCAGTAAAAACGAAACGTGTCTATTAGGTCTGCACAATATTGGGAAAAAATTACATTGCAATATATTTTTTTCCTGCGATATATATTGCGATGTGTACAAATTTATTTATGTTCATCAGGTGTGCATCAGCATCATCCTTTTTGTATCCAAAATTAGGGCTGCATGATGATCATCGCGCGATATGTATTGCGCATCTTGTCAGTAAAGCCGGTTCTGTAATCAGCGGTAAATTCTATCAGGTGCGTGATCTTACATTGAGCCGCATTTACTACAGAGAGCCATTATTGCGCAAATTCGGATTCATTATCAGCGTGATTTTGCGCAGCTCGTCTGTGAACAACGGTTCTGCGTAGTAAATGTGGCTGATGATTATTGTGCAGCCCTATCCAAAATACTTCCTTATGACCGACGTTGCGTTTCTTTTTGCGACCAAACCTTCTATTTCGATGCTTTTCTACCCTTCCCACGCTCATTTCACCATGCTCACGCAGAGACTGCATGCATGAAGCAGATGAAACAACGTGTGCTTTTAAAGAACCCTGAAATATGAGTTAATTACTATATATTAGACAACTATAGATCCGTGAATGGAAAGTTTAGAAATATAGAAAGTACTTTTTTAAATCATTTTTTTTTTTCATTTTGCCTTGTATCATGACTGTACGATGTATCGTGCAGCCCTATTGTCAACCTATAGATCAGGGGCGTCAAACTCAATTCCTGGAGGGCCAAAGCCCTGCACAGTTTAGATGCAACCGTAATTAAACACACCTGATCAACTAATCAAGTCCTTCAGGCTTAATTGAGTTTGACACCACTGTTATAGATATATAAACCTGTAATTCATATGCACATAACGTCAACATTTTTACAGATTACAGACGTTTTCTGTAGAGAGTGTTAAAAGCCTTTTTTTTTGTGCTGTCAGAGTCTGGCCCAGCAAGCACTGATGGGAACTATCAACACCAGTATGCAGGCCGTCCAGCAGGCACAAGCTGACCTGGGAGAGGTAGACAATCTTCCACCACTGGGACACGACATGGTAAGAAATTATTCTAAGAAAATTCTACTTTTATGTAAGGTAAAGTGTACAACAAGTGCAAAAATAATGATGTTGTATTGCTGTAAACCATCTACTGCCTGGTTTTATGTGGGTGAAGGTGTTAAGATAAGATCCTCATACAGTATGACCTAGTGTGTGTGATGTATTATGCAGTAGAAGGTTGCTGGTTCAAATCCCACGTGGGACTTTGAGTCATAATAAAGCTAGTCTAAAAGCCTTGTAATGTGGTTATTTATATTAAGGTTTTGGTTTTTGTGGCATTACAGTAATGCATTGTGGCATTGGCGTACAATTTTTGTTAATCTATTGACTATAAGTGCAGAGATCGTCGTAGATGGGTAACCTGCGATTAGATAACCTTGATATTTCTTAGAAAACGACATGATACGCTAGCATTCCCTCTCCTTTCTTTTCTCCATAAAGGCATCCAGAGTGTGGGTTCAAAACAAGGTGGATGAATCCAAACACGAGATTCACTCCCAAGTGGACGCCATCACGGCTGGAACCGCGTCTGTGGTCAACCTCACTGCCGGTATGTAACCGAATGGAAAATTACCCATAAACCATCTGGACCTTATTCACAATACATGTTTTTTTTTTTGTTTTTAGTACTTTTTTTGCTTTCATGTAATAAAATGTAATAACATCATATTAAAGTAATTAATTAAATGTAGGCAATTAATTACATTTAGATAAAAATCGGTTGTTAAATATTTAATTGACATTAAATATTAAATACAATATCCAAGTGAATATTACTGGTGAGAATATTATTGATGAAAAGAATA
>JAUMHP010000084.1:10941898-10955803 GCA_032361065.1 Enteromius trimaculatus
AACTTAACCACTGATTTCTTGTTGTGTCCCCTTTTGGAAGCACAAAGAAAGTAGTTTCGATTTCACAACGAAACATAGTGTCTCTGCAACATGTAGTTTATATGACTTTTTCACAGTATTATTATTGCATAGTCCTGCATTTTGCAAGAAAGGCATTATATTACCTATAAAAAATAAGTATTTTAAATAAGTATTTTTCATGTACTGTTTCAGAATTATTGCAGTTGTCAAAATCAAAAAGCAGTCAATAGGTTCCATTTTAATGACTTATAATGAAGTTTTTAAAATGTATCATTTAACTGACTATCTGCAAAAGTGTGGTAAAAGTAGACATCTGGCATAAAATGAGCAAAAATAATTACCTCAGAATCATTTTTAAATGTGAAAATATGCTGAGAATTGAGCGAATAGCTACAAATAACCCGGCCCAGATGAAGATATGAATCATGTCTTTGTGACAGTTTAAGGAATAATACAAGACTTCAAATAGACAAAGACTTCTTCACCTTAAAAGTAAATGTTGAAAGCCAACAAAATGCATCATATTCTGTAAGAAGAAATTTGACATGCTGAACCAGCACCTTGAAATTATTAAGAAACAAGTGTTTGGTTTCATTCAGTAAATATGATCAAACGATTAACCGCAATGTGAATATTTATTATGTTTATATAAATACAAACACATGCATCTATATATTTAGGAAAAAAAATCTTTATACATTAAATATATTTATATATATAATGTAAATTATATGAATACATATGTAAGCATGCAAATGTTTTCAGAATGTACACTGTGTGTGTATTTATGTTTAAATGATAAATATACACAGTACACACATAGAAAAAACTTTCAAACCGTTTTATTGACACTTTGTGCATTATATACCAATCATCTTAAATCATTTGATAGATTCGTGAGAGAAATGGATAAATTCACTGAATGTTATTCACTGTAAACATCATTATTCACCCTCAAATCTCATCTGCAATAGTCTGTCAGCACTAACAAAACAAACTAACAAAAATACTCATTCACACCTTCCTATTTAGTGATTTGGAGCCAACACATGCAGCTTGGTCAGTGTCATATCGCAAACCTTATACTTCCATTTTGCATGGTGTTAAACCTGTGAATAAAGGTGCGAACACTAGCCGACACATTTCACACCTTTGCTCTCTCCACATTTGAAAAAAGGAAGCCGACACGTGGACGCGGTTGTCACCAGCTCTCTTCACTAGCATTTTTACATAAGCGGCCGTTACCATTACCATAGCAACCGTGCACCCCCACAAGCCTTAAAAGCCCGTTGTGATATTCATAATGAAGAGCCGCCCACCCATGGATCTGTGTGTCAGGTAATGAACATACAGTGCTGTCGGGCCCCCTCAAAGGCCGTCACAATCACTTCTTAATTATTGGATAGAGCTTTGTTGAACAGAGGCAGTGGCTTTTAGAGCAGTCGCAGAGCTCGAATACATTCAGATTTAGACCCAGATTCCAGCTGACTTGGATGCCAACTCTTTCTTAGACTTGATATCATGGCTGTATTTCCAGGTGGGATCTCAGATCAAGACTCGGGTGCAGGAGTTGGGTCACGGCTGCATCTATCTGGTCCAGAAGGCCGGAGCCCTGCAGATGAGCCCGACGGACAGTTTCACCAAGAGAGAGTTGATCGAGTACGCCCGCGCCGTCACAGAGAAGGTAGGCTCGCTCGGGATTGTGGGAGGCCATTTCTTCTGTGTAGTGTGCTGCCTTACTTTGCTCAGTTTGTATTAACTTTTTATCATAATATGAGAAAATTATTTTGTTTTGAAAGCCTCTTCTGACTACACTTTTAAAATTCTACTGGTTTATTAAGAGGTACAGTATGCTGCTTTTGATAAGGCTCTTATTTACATTGTAAGCAAAAAAATGGTTGGGGGGTGATGCCACCCACAGTATCTAGGAAAAAACATAGCAACACCCTGTCAACCACCTACAACACTCTAGCAACACTTTGACAACCACCAAAAACATCAAAAAATAGCATAGCAACACCCTCTTGATTAATTACGACACCTTAGTAATCGCATAGCTACCATCTGCAATAGCATAGCAATGCCCTGTCGACTACCCACAACATCCTAGAAATGCACCGACAACCCCCAACAGCACTATGAAAAGTAGCATTACAACTTCAGCACAATTTTTAACAACTTTCAGACTGCAGAGAAACAGCGCTTTCAATTGGCTGTATCGCAGCAGATTCGTCAATAATAAAGGAGTACCAAACAGCATTTCCAAGCACCTGTCGCTTATTGATTGTTTGGGCTTTTACATACGAACATAATTTGTCAATGATCATGGTTTGTTACTCAGGAGCAGGCAGATTTTCAGGATTTAAGGAGTACAGTCATTCCTGTGTGGTATTAATGGGTCCTGTTATAAGTATACATATATATATATATATACTTCTTTTATGTATAAAAAAAGAAAATTACAATGTAAACAGCTTTATTGGGCATTCAGTTGTATTACAGTATGTGACCGTTCATAGAGTTGCACATATCTGAAGTGCCAAAACTCGTCTAAGCGCAAACTGGACGCAATTATGTCATATGTATGCTAATTAATATGTGATGTCACCTGCCAACACAAGTCTCACAAAAGTCTGTGGGAAACACTGTAATAGCATAGAACACACTGGCAACCACCAACAAAACTCTAAAAAATAGCATAGCAACTCCCTATTGATTGTTTCCATTGATTTTTGAAGCCACTACCAGCAGCACCCTTTCGAAAATGCAGCTATGCCCTGTCAGCTACCCACAACTCCCTAACTACACACTGGCAACCACCAGCAAAACTAGCATAGCAACACCCTGTTGATTGTGTCACAACAGCCTTCCAATTACGTAGCAACACCCTGTCAACTACCCACAACAACCTTGCAACACACGGGACAACGTCTTCAACCGTCCCCAACACCCTAAAAATAGCATAGTAACACCCTGTAAATTACTGACAACAGCTTAGTAATAAGCAACCAACCGCAACACCCTAGCAATAACATACCAACTCCATGACGATATCCGCAGCAACCTAGCAACACACTGGACAACGTTTTCAACCTCTACCAACACCTTAAAAATAGCATAGCAACACCCTGTTGATTGCTGCCATTGATTACTGATGCAACTACTAGCAAAACCCTATCGATAACGCAGCTATGCCCTGTCAGCTACTCACAACACCCTAACTACACACTGGCAACCACCAACAAAACTAGCATAGCAACACCCTGTTGATTGTGTCACAACACCCTTCCAGTTACGTAGCAACACCCTGTCAACTACCCACAACAACCTACCAACACACTAGACAACGTCTTCAACTGTCACCAACACCCTAAAAATAGCATGGCAACACCCTGTTGATTACTGACAACACAGTAATAACATAACATAGCAACACCCTGTCAACTACCCATGACACCCTAGCAAACACTGGCATCCACCAACAGCACTATAAAAAGTAGCATTACAACCCTCTATTGATTACTGACAATAACTTAATAATAGCCTAGAAACACCTATGCAACCACTCACAAAAACCTAGCAACACACTAACAACCACCAACAACAACCTAAAAAATACCATAGCAACACCCTTTTTAACGGAGTGTTAGAACAGCCTTCCAATTACATAGCAACAACCTGTCGACTACCCATAACATCCTAACAACCTCATAGAAACACTGTAGCAACTTATAATCCCCTAGAAACTGCATAGCGACACCATAGCATCCGCCTATAATACCCTAGAAACCACATAGTAATATCGTTGATGATACGCTCATTCTGATTCTGATCTGATACCGACTACAACATCTTAGCAATCACAATGCAACACGTTCAACTACCCACAACACCCTAGCAACCACATAGCCGCGATACTTTAGTGTAGCAACACCTGTTCAACCACCCACAACACCCTAGCAACAGCATGGCAGCATCCTCGCTACCATCAAACAACAACCTAGCAATCATTTAACAGCTAAACAACCAACTAAGCTTGCTACATTTTATCAACCATATAACAACAGCCGTATATCCACCAACTGCATAGCAACGCCCTGGTAATCACTCACACTCAGACAGGCACAATGCTTATTTTCAGCCTGCTGCATGTTCCAGCTGTTTCTCTGCTATTGCTGGAATGAATGCCTCGAAACCACGGTTGAGAATGTATACAGTAGATGACATTCGTCAGTGTGTCATATTGTCTTTGATTACATCTTAGTAGCTGGAGTCGGTCTGTCCCGCTGTGGTGGCACTGTGACCCCTCGCTGCTTTAAATGAGCTCTGTTAAATGTGTCCACGTCCCCCACTGGCCCCGTTCAGTTCAAACCTCAGCTCTGCCTGCAGTCATTTCTGTATTAAACGTGAATAGGGATGGTTGCATTTGAATGCCTCCCTTATGGCCTTTCACGTCTGCTCGTGACAATCATTCTCTCTCTCTCTCTCTCTCTCTCTCTCTCGCTCTCTCTCTCTCTGTGTTTTTTAAAATGTTAGTGTAATAGACTTGTCCATCTTTTTTAAGTGGCTTGTCAAAGTCCATCACTCAGTCTTTGTCTTTCTCTGATGTTGGTGATGGTAGAAGCAAATACAAATGTAGGACCTGTTTGTATTGTGTTTATAATTTGTATAAGTATGTGTGTGTATAATTTAACAATTTAACTAATTTATAATTTATATTATAATTATAAATGTGTTTAAAATAATGATGAATAATTATGGTATTATTTGTATGATATTTATGAACAAATAACAATAATATTGATGTACGTGTGGATGTATGTACTTAAACTGTAGATTATGTAGTTATAATATATGATATATTTCTAATTAAACTATTTCAATTATGTAATTATAGTATATATTAAAACATATTGTACATTTTATTGTTGTTTGCTTATTAATATAATTAAACTAATTTATTTCAATTATGTAATTATAATATATTGACTTTCAAAATGATTACTTTTTATAAATGTATGTATTTCTAATAAAACTATTTCAATTATATAATTAATGTAGTACACAAAGCGTTCTTCAATTATAATTGTCAATAATATCATAAAAATCTATATTTGTATAATATTTAAAATCTATTTATATAATGTAAATATTGTTAGCTACACAATCAGTTTATTTAAATTAAAAAAAATTTAAATGTAAAACTTTTAAAATTGTATTATATAATAATCAAAACCTTACAAATCATTATTATTGTGAATAAACTGTCATTTAAATTTAACACATGAAAGTCATTGAATAAAATAAATTGTATATTAATTTTATTATTAACACCCTAGAAAACTGTCCCAGCTCTGCCTATGGAGTTTATAATGAAGTGTGATTCATTCTCTCCTGCAGGTGTCCATGGTGTTGTCAGCCCTGCAGGCTGGTAATAAAGGAACTCAGGCCTGCATAACTGCAGCCAGTTCTGTCTCCGGCATCATTGCTGATCTGGACACAACCATCATGTTTGCTTCCGCCGGCACACTCAACGCAGAGAACGAAGAGTCTTTTGCAGACCACAGGTGAAACCTAATAGAACATAACAGTTTCAGCATCATATACATAAGGTTTGTTTTATTGATGTCGGCATAATCTTGGTTGTTATTTGTTTCTGCACACTTCAGAGAAAACATATTGAAAACCGCTAAAGCTTTGGTTGAGGACACCAAGCTGCTTGTGTCTGGTGCTGCATCGAGCCAGGACAAACTAGCCCAGGCAGCCCAGTCCTCTGCCAAGACCATCACACAGCTCACTGACGTGGTCAAGCTGGGCGCTGCGAGCATGGGCTCAGAGGACCCCGAGACACAGGTGCGCGTTTCACTGCTATAATCGGTTATAAGATTTTCACAACACCAAAATTTCAGACATTATCCAATGCCCAGTGTGTTCTAATTCTGTCTGCTCCCGTCTTTTTATCCTGAACTATATTTATCCTTTTTCACACCCTGACTGGGTGTAATGAGAATATCATTAGCTCTCCTCTCAAATATCTAGACGTCTGGGTGCAGACACTCTCTGACTCATTCTAACAGCCAGTGACATGTTTTAGGACACATCTCTGGTCAAAATCTAAATTACTGGTAGAGGATTAATAAATCATAACGTATTGTATGGTATTATAAAGGTTGTTCCGATAAAGAACAGCACCCCTGGAGGAGTGCAATGCATTATCGGAGTGGATAAAGCCAGTGGCATATCATGACTAAAGGTGGTTGTGATAAAGTCTTCTCTCTATCTCTTTCAGGTTGTACTGATAAATGCAGTCAGAGACGTCGCTAAAGCTTTGGCTGAGCTGATTAGTGCCACTAAATGTGCCGCAGGCAAGGCAGCAGACGATCCATCCATGTATCAACTGAAAAGTGCCGCCAAGGTATGTTTGGTTGAAGAATGTTGTGTGTGTGTGTGTAAGTTCCTGTTTATAAGACATTATATGTCTTAGTGAGGATCATATCTTATTCTGATGACTATCACTGTGTGTTTATGGATGTATGCCTATCTAACAGCTGGCCCTGTCTCTCATTTTCTTGGCTGAGTGCTGTCTTCACTGTCATCTTGGTGTGTGGCCATAAATCAAACCCTATCTTACAGTGATCATAGCGTGTATGTGAGTGACTCAGTGGCCATGCAGCAGGGTACAGGACCAAAATGCATGTGTGTATACAGCATATGGACTGCTTCCTTCCCTTTATCTTTTCCTGTCTTCTCTCCAATGCCATGTATGATTTGCTACATGGCAATACGTATTAATTTTGTAAAACAAATTAAAAGAAAATGAAAACACAGTTATTCTGTGGATCAGTACACACGGTTTATTATGTGAAGTGAATAGAACTATCTCCTGGCTTGTTTTAAAGAAAAATTGTTGTGTACCGCACATATTTTCAGGCATTCTCTAATCCCTTAATCATTCACCTGGTGTGTTCAAACCTCTGGGATTATCTTCTACATACATGCAACATGATATGTTTTGTTTAGCATACTTAAATAATGAGGTGTTATGCAGTTGTGACCTTGACGGAAAGATTTTTTTCGTACATTCCTCCAGCATATGGCGACTTCAGATCCACTGGGATTTTGCTTGAGATGTTGTATGCGTTTGTTTCTTCAGTGTGTGTGTGGAAAGTAGCGGTGGCGTCCCTCAGGGCTTTGTCTTAGGCTCTTTTTTTTTTCTTTTTTGGTTTCCTCCTTTTTCCTTTTGTGTTTAAACCTTTACTTAAAGCAAGATTTATAATCTGTTACAGACCTCAGCTGTGGTTCATTAAAAGGTCCCGTTTGATCACCTGACTATATAATGATGTTTTGATTTGAATTCTTTACCTTAAAAAACATAATCTGGTTGACCTTTTTTGATATCTCACCGAGCTGTTCTATACAGCTGTTCTTGTCATAGCATTGCATCTGACCTCAGGTGAAGAACTGGCCACAAAACTATTGACGTTCTCCAGTATCACTTAAGCTGTGATACATAAAGCGGAAAAAAAGAGTTCCAAACCAGTCTGAGACATTGACTTGCCTATTTTTTTTTTTACAGGTGATGGTGACAAATGTGACCTCTCTGCTGAAAACTGTGAAAGCGGTGGAAGATGAGGCCACTCGCGGGACGAGGGCTCTTGAAGCCACTATTGAGTGCATCAAACAGGAACTCACTGTACGGAACATTCTTTGTGTGATATTACAACAGATAATGTGCTTTCCATGCTTAAAGAGTAGTTCTTCATAAGGGAACATAAAATAATTTTTTCGCCCTCAAACCTATATAACTCTCTGTTTTGGAACACAAAAGAGAATATTTTTACTCAATGGTATCTAAACAACATTGTATTAACAAAACAAAACACAGACATTTTTCAAATTACCATCTATTCTTCTATTTTTTTAAGGACATGGGAATAGTTATAATTTTGATACTAATTAAGATGCCAATACAATCAAATTGTATTACAATCTGGCTGTGAATTTGTACCAATTAGGTCCAGCCTAATCAATTTTAGCCCGGACAGAGGTAAAAACCTGTCCATCTGTGATATGAACTTGTAATACAGAGTAATACACCATGCAGGTGTTTGCCTGTTCTCCGCCTGCTCCTCGTTCTCCTCCCATGGGCTCCCTATTTCACTTATCAGAGGCAGTGTGACAGATTGAGATAGTGGTACAGGAAGGCAAGAGATTTATCTTTCGGTTTAATGCTCCTTTATCAGATGCCCATCAGGACTTTAGGAAATCCTGATGGCATTACTGTGTTAATGCACAGAAAATCGTCCGCGGTCATGTGATCGATTCTAAAAGTGTATTATTGATTTGGTTATTTCTGTAATGCATTAAATATTTCTTAATGTCGCTGACTGTTGCATCATTTGCTTTCCAGGTTTTCCAGTCCAAGGACGTTCCGGAGAAATCTACCACCCCGGAAGAGTTCATCCGCATGACCAAGGGCATCACCGTTGCGACGGCCAAAGCGGTGGCAGCAGGCAACTCTGCTCAGCAGGAGGACGTGATATCCACTGCCAACCTGAGCCGCAAAGCCATCTCCGACATGCTGACCACCTGCAAGGTGCTTATCCACCATCACACAGACATATGCCCACTCACACAAACACAGTCCCGCCGTATGCTGACCAACTGTAAGGTTGAAATCCACAAACACTTGAATCTCAAAAAATGTGTTTAGATACACTCTTCATGTGTGATGAACGAGTTAGCTTATTTCTCAATGTCCTTTAGAACTAACCCACTTTTGACTCCTAAATTACGCCCTCTAGTGTCATCCCGATGTAATGCAATTCCTTCAAATAAATCTTTTTCCCCTTAAATCACAAAAATCTGCAGATTCCATGTGTACCTAATCGTCACGTATCATAAATTTGTGTTTGTGTCTTGCAGCAAGCCGCGTACCACCCAGAAGTGGGCGAGGATGTGAGGACTAAAGCTCTGCTCTACGGCATCGAATGCACCACCGGATACGTTGACTTGCTCGAACACGTCCTGCTCGTGAGTGGGCGCGCCGACAGCTTTTACAGGATGCGTTTGTGTTTGGGTGATTAACCTTGTGTGTTTACTCCACACAGGTCCTGCAGAAGCCCACGGCCGAACAGAAACAACAGTTGGCCGTGCTGTCCAAGAAAGTGGCGGGCTCAGTCACAGAGCTCATCCTGACTGCTGAAGCCATGAAAGGTGAGCACACACACAAATGGAAACGCTTAAGGTCACGTAAGGAAAGGTCTCAGGAGTTATTTGGTCTCAAAGTTTTTGTCTTTATTGAATTTCGATGGACCAACACAATTAGCGTGCAAAAAAAAATTCGATTACAATTATTAAATAAAAATCCAAACACATATACTCGCCCCAAATATTTTTTGAAAATTTCCTCAAGCTCAGGACAGCCAAGATCTAAGAGGTTTTTTTTTTATTTTGTAGAAAGGATCCAAAAGGATCTCTGCAGTAAATTGGTGCCGTCAGCTGATAAAAACATCATAGTAATCATAAAAAGTAATCATGGTGTCTGCAATAAATCCATCAATAATCCTCAAAATAATCCTTGCAAAAAAATAAAAAAATACCAAAACAGTAAACAAAAAAATATCTTGATGGATTTTGATGTGAGAAGACCATAAGGGATGGACGTTTTGACTAGTGGACTGGACTAAACATTATTATGGATATGAATTTTGTCAAGAAGCAATAATTTAAATGCATTAATATCTGGTTTGTTCAATCCAATTATGAAATAAACTCATTTACATTTTGGATGACCCGAGAGTAGGTAGTGTTTTTTTTGTGAATTTTAGATTTAGGGGTGAATTATTCCTCTTAATATAACTTTATTTACATTATAATTCTCCAGGAAAAAACAATGTTGCCTTTATTTAAATATTTATTTAAATGTATAAAATCCAGTTATAATAAAAAAGAAAATCAAACACATTTAACTCAAGGTTTCCTGCGAGCACGGATCTCTTTTGGGCCTGGTAATGGTATATGAGTTTGAGAGGCAATGGGGAAAATCACAGGTCAATCGAGCTGAATTTGTGCAGGTTTAATAGAGCCATTGGGCTGATGGTGCTCTCTTGCTCTTTTCTATAACACTACTTTGTTGTTTTTTCTTTTCTGCCACAGATGGAGGTGAGTATGATTACACAGCGTTGTTTTTCTCCAGTATCAGGCCACACACATACAGACGGACTTGAGTAACTGACCAGCATGGACGCACTCATACAATGAGTTATAGTGTGAGAGAAAAGAGAAGTTGGGATAGAATTGAATTCCCTTAGGTTTAACATAATCCTCAAACACATTCTCACCATCTGTTTTCGCAAGCTGTTTGAACAAAACAGACGTCTTTTAGTGCCACTTGAACGTCGGTAAAGGAGAATGTATTGCACAGCACGTTTGCTTCATAAATGGTTATTAACGTAAAAAGATGTGTACGTTTATCTAAGCAATTAATTAATGATAGTGACTGTAATAACCTGCCAGTCAGCACTAAGAACACTGTTTATTTTAAAGTTATAGTTAAAGGTTTGACATCCATTCATTATCAAAGAGAACTTATATTTGGCACAAAAATGTGGCTTTTTTCCAACCTTTTTTCTTTTATGTTTCCTTTAAAATAAATATACAGTATTAACATCTACATAGTAGCAATGGTGTTTGATGGAAAGCTCTTGTGGTCATTTTTTTGAGTTCTTGTGGTGGAATATAATTTTCTCTATAACAGGAGGTTATTGGTTTGAATCCCCGTTGCATGCTTTTTTGTCTTTATTTTTTTACTTAAAATTTATTTTTTCATGTCATACCATGTGTTTACTCTTTCCATGTGCATCAAAGTGATTTATAAAACGAGGGTCATGTTGACTTAGTTTGCTCATCCTCTCAGGTTCAGAATGGGTGGACCCAGAAGACCCCACAGTGATAGCGGAGACAGAGCTCCTCGGTGCCGCTGCGTCCATCGAGGCCGCGGCCAAGAAACTGGAGCAGCTGAAGCCCAGAGCCAAACCAAAGGTATCCTTCCATTCATCCATCCATCAGTTTTCTGAATCCTAACACACACACACTGCAGGGATCAGCCTGCCAACACTGCTATGTCAGATCAGTTCCACCGAAGGCTGCGGGGCTGGGGTGTGGAGGTGATGTTATTTTTGTAATTTTAGGACTTCAAGAATTCAGGATGTGGGGTTTTTGTATTTTATGGTGTCGGGGACGTTTGCGTACATCAGTGTAGCTTTGTCTTTGTTTTTGTGGTTCTATTTGTTTTCCATCTTGTACGTTAGCAATTTGAGATTTAAGTCTGGTGAGCGTTGAACTGGAAATGATCGTCTGGTTTTTGGGTTGTTGGGCTGTTTTGTGATGTCTTGCATCTCAATTATTCGGTATCATGAAGTTTCGTTTTAGAGCGTGCTGAACTTTTAGTCAGTCAATCTGAAACTCATCTTCAAGAAGGTCAGCACTTTTTAGAAATGAATTTCCCTGAAGCGCTTTTATTGTTTCATCCATCTGTATTATAGCTCAGCTGTCAGTGATGATTTTCGCCTAAAAAAAAACGTTCATCCACATTTTGCCGCTCAAAGCTGATCCTGTTTCCCCCCTTGAGTGTGTCAGTGACTCACATTAACTTCACAGACCGAACACTGAAGAGAGACAACATGCACCCGTCTATCCATCTTTCTATCTATCTATCCGTCTGTCTATTTCTGTCTGTCTGTCTGTCTGTTTCTGTCTGTCTTTCTGTCTGTTTCTGTCTGTCTTTCTGTCTGTCTTTCTGTCTGTCTGTCTGTCTATTTCTGTCTGTCTGTCTGTTGGTCTGTTTCTGTCTGTCTTTCTGTCTGTGTCTGTCTATTTCTGTCTGTCTGTCGGTCTATTTCTGTCTGTCTATTTCTGTCTGTCGGTCTATTTCTGTCTGTCTGTCTATTTCTGTCTGTCTGTCGGTCTATTTCTGTCTGTCTATTTCTGTCTGTCTGTCGGTCTATTTCTGTCTATTTCTGTCTGTCTGTCTATTTGTCTATTTCTGTCTGTCGGTCTATTTCTGTCTGTCTGTCTATTTGTCTATTTCTGTCTGTCTGTCTGTCGGTCTATTTCTGTCTGTCTGTCTGTCGGTCTATTTCTGTCTGTCTGTTTCTGTCTGTCTGTCTGTTTCTGTCTGTCTGTCTGTCTGTTTCTGTCTGTCTGTCTGTTTCTGTCTGTCTGTTGGTCTGTTTCTGTCTGTCTTTCTGTCTGTGTCTGTCTGTCTGTCTATTTCTGTCTGTCTGTCGGTCTATTTCTGTCTGTCTGTCTATTTGTCTATTTTTGTCTGTCTGTCGGTCTATTTCTGTCTGTCTTTCTGTCTGTCTGTCTATTTCTGTCTTTCTGTCTGTCTATTTCTGTCTGTCTGTCTATTTCTGTCTATTTCTGTCTGTCTGTCTATTTGTCTATTTCTGTCTGTCTATTTCTGTCTGTCTATCGGTCTATTTCTGTCTGTCTGTCGGTCTATTTCTGTCTGTCTTTCTGTCTGTCTTTCTGTCTGTTTCTGTCTGTCTGTCGGTCTATTTCTGTCTGTCTATATTTCTGTCTGTCTATATTTCTGTCTGTCTGTCTATTTCTGTCTGTCTGTCTGTCTATTTCTGTCAGTCTGTCTGTCTATTTCTGTCAGTCTGTCTGTCTATTTCTGTCTGTCTGTTTCTGTCTGTCTGTCTATTTCTGTCTGTCTGTTTCTGTCTGTCTCTGTCTGTCTGTCTGTCTATATTTCTGTGTATATTTCTGTCTGTCTGTTTCTGTCTGTCTGTCTGTCTGTTTCTGTCTGTCTCTGTCTGTCTGTCTGTCTATATTTCTGTGTATATTTCTGTCTGTCTATTTCTGTCTGTCTGTCTATTTCTGTCTGTCTGTCTATTTTCTGTCTGTCTGTCTGTCACCTTCAATGTTGTCACCTTCAGTCCATTCCGGCATTCTTTGAAGATCTTACGTTCCATTAGCCTCTGCAGACTCTGATAAACCACATTTCACAGACTACTTCACATTCAGAGCTCACACCCCAAGACACATGAACATGCTTGTTCACTTTTACATGTTTCACAACGAGGCTGAAATTCAGCACATATCAGGATACAATGTCATTGGTGTTTATTCCCCTAATCTTCATTCCTAACTTCCCTCTTTAGCCTTCCCTCCTCTATCCATCCTTGTCTTTTCCTGGCTATCCCAGCATGCCCTGCTCTCTTGTTCTCTCCTATCCTCTCCTCTCTTTCCCCATGTTCTGGAGGTGAGGTAGACCTGGAAGCCTTTCTGCAGGGCTCTGTTTGATATGTTTGATATATTAGGTTGTTATTCTGTCCAACTATATATCAAACATATTCCTACAGTGTCCTGCTCTGTCTCCAGACTTGTGTGTGTTTTGTTTATGACTTGTTCATGAACGTGTGTGTTTTTGGGGCTTCAGACAGATCAATCTGTGTAGGTGGCATGCAGTCTTAGGTCTGGTCGAGTTGTGCCGTTTCCTTTGACTCTGTTGATTCTGAACAGTATGAACCTAAGTGGCACCTCCATGCCACAAGGTGTCACTCTCGGATCACTTTGTCGAAGTTACATCTAACCTTCTCCCTTTCATCATATTGGCTGTGTTTGAAATAGCATACTACCATACTACTAATACTATTAATGCAGTATGTAGTATGCTTTTTGCACCAAATTTAAGTTTTAGAAAATAACAAGGGCACACAATGCACTTAATATAACCATCATATGACAATAGTTTTGCATACACTAAGCATTTCTGTATTGCCATCTGTTTGTCACAATAGCTGTCTGTAGTATGCATTAGGCTAGTATTCCATTACAAAATAGTGAAATAAAGCATATGTTTAAATTTGCATA
>JAUMHP010000084.1:10955903-10989243 GCA_032361065.1 Enteromius trimaculatus
ATAGCTGTCTGTAGTATGCATTAGGCTAGTATTCCATTACAAAATAGTGAAATAAAGCATATGTTTAAATTTGCATAGTCAACATACTATTTGTGATGTTATAGGAATTTGCATTATGCATATTTTGCACACACTTCATAGCTTTCTTTATCCCACAATGCAGTGCTCCTTTATGAATGCAAAAATGAGCATTCTGGGCATTGTGGACATACTGTATACTGGAAATGTATAACAAGCAGAATAGTAATATGCTATTATGAACAAACTTTTACTCTTTCATTCAAATATATATATATATATATTAGTGCTGTCAAATTATTAATCGTGATAAAGCAAATCGAAAATATGTTTATACATTACATATGTGTATATAATATAAATATATAAATGAATAAACATGTAAATATTTTCATAATAAATATACACCGTACATATATATACTGTAAATGAAAACTTTTATTTTGGATGCAATCAATCACGATTAATTGTTTGAGTTTGACAGCTTATATATTGCATGTGCCTTGCTAAAAGAGTGTATTATAATATTATGTTCAAATAAAATATCAGTTCCTGTTTTTGACATAATAGCTTTGTGAGAGGATTTTTGCCAGTCCATTATTATAGATAAAGCATTTCATCTTCATAATAACTGCATTTATTTAAAGGTAATATGATAGTTTCTTGTCTAGTTTTAGGCAGCAGTGAGCTGAGAGTGTTCATTAAAGTTAATAAGGTCACAATCCAGGGCTTGTTACATCTCTTGCTTTCTTATTTTCGCAGCAAGCCGATGAGTCTCTAGACTTTGAGGAGCAGATCCTGGAAGCAGCTAAATCCATTGCTGCAGCAACCAGCGCTTTGGTCAAATCTGCATCAGCCGCACAAAGAGAGCTTGTAGCTCAGGGCAAGGTACTAAAATCATTACTTTTTTTTTATGCTATAAATTTGACTACTTTTATAGTGTTGTTATAATTCTAAATATTTGTTTGTGTTAACTTGAAAAACTGAAACCGAAATTGCCTGTACAACTAATTGAGCTAAACTAAGCTAACCATTAATATTATTATAAAAATAAAATAATAAATTAAAGCTAAATAGAGATTTAACAAAAAACATGAAATTACTACAGTTTTAAAATTAAAATGAAATTAGAAATAAAATAGTATAACAGTACACAATATCACATAAAAGCACATAAATAAAACACAGCTACTTTAATATTTTTTTGTATTTATATTAATATGTAGGTGGGCTCCATCCTTGCCAATGCAGTAGATGACGGCCAGTGGTCCCAGGGTCTGATATCAGCTGTAAGTTGTTACAATCAACAATTATACCTGAAGTGAAGTTCCTTTGACAAGACGCATAAGCTAAATAACAATTTCTTTTAGGCCCGGATGGTTGCGGCTGCCACTAGTAACCTGTGTGAGGCTGCTAACGCTTCAGTCCAGGGTCACGCCAGCGAGGAGAAGCTCATTTCCTCCGCCAAACAGGTGGCAGCTTCCACCGCTCAGCTGCTGGTGGCCTGCAAAGTCAAAGCGGACCAGGACTCAGAGGCCATGAGGAGATTACAGGTTACAATCATTTGAATAATACAAAATAATACAAGATCTAAGTGAATTATTCAGTTAAAAAAATAGTTTTTGTGTTTGCACAGGTGGCTGGTAACGCAGTGAAGAGAGCGTCTGACAACCTGGTGAAGGCAGCGCAGAAAGCAGCCTTTGATAAAGCCGAAGACGACAGCGTCGTGGTTAAAACCAAATTCGTAGGAGGAATCGCTCAGGTGAGGTTGTCCACAGCAGTTTTGGAATAGTTCTTGACTTCCGAAGTAATGCCGCTCAATTAAAAAGAGACTTGACATTAACGAATCTACAAAGCCATCAGCAGGCTTTGAAAGCTGCAGTTTTGTACCACAGCTGGCATCATACACTGGGCCGCTGTATCCACAAACAGCTCGTTTTCACGTTTCATCCCGAGCCAAATGCGCATTAATTAAAGACTTCGTGTCTGCCTATTCAAAGCTTCCTTCCTCCCAGAATGCCTTCATGTCTTGTCTTCAACTTGAGAGGGCACTGGAATAATGTGAACTGATCTGAGAAAGCCCGTTCAGTGGATGGCGTGAGTGTTTGCATGCAGGCTCGGTATGCTTGCCAGCACAATAAAAAGAAGCTTTTTCAGCCCCTTTTCAGAAGGTCAAGCCCTGATCTATCCGTCCCATTCCTTAAATCCACAAAAATGTTATTCTCTTTGGAAAATAACGGGATGTCTATTGCAGATGCAGATGCATCTCTTTTTCAAGCACAGTTATGCTAAAATTACACATTGCCCTAAAGAATATAAAGCTTTTTCACTGTCACCAAGACAGCAGCTAAAGGAAAAACTAATTTTGGAAAGAGAATATTGGCTGTAATATGTAAGCAGTATTTATGTATCATTGTGGCACAAACGATTTGGCTGTCTTTACTTAAAGGAAAAGGTTTTAAATAATCCACAGGACTGATTGGAGATCGGTTTTTAGTTCTGAACGTTCAACTTTGTGTACAAACATTGAAACATGAAATAAATAATTCCTGTGTGCATTGTTTAGAATTATTCTTGCATTCATCTGGTATCGTTTACATTCATGCAATGCAAGCAAATTAAATTTGTACAAACCATTCTGGCCTAAACATTTGCAATTCATATCGCGTTTGTTTTTGAAATATGAAACGGTATGAATCTGCGTAATATTTATGCGGATTCATCGTAAGTTATGTTTTTGCATATAAACGCATTCCCATGTCGGGTCACAGTCGAATTAATATAAATTGTGCGTAATTTACACAAGAATGGTTAAATGTTGCCCATTCGGTGACTAATAGTTTCGCGTTATTTCCAGATCATCGCAGCTCAGGAGGAGATGCTAAGAAAAGAGAGGGAGCTAGAAGAAGCCCGGAAGAAGCTCGCCCACATCCGACAGCAGCAATACAAGTTCCTGCCCAGCGAACTGCGAGAAGACCAGAGCTGAATGCATCTCGCGATATCCGTCGGATCTTGGTTGTTACGGATGATTGGCTGCTCCTTATATGCAGAGCTAGAGATGTCACACGTCATTGGTTGTGTAACTGTCAGGTGACTTGTTAACGTTAAATGTGATTGGCTCACATGGGACTAGCGCCACTGATTGGCTGTATGTTGGGGGTGCGAATGGATTTCCTCTTACATAGGGCTAATATTTTACGTTCTTGTATTTTTTTAAGGTGTAAAGCACTTGTTAGAGGTTTGTCTGCGTGACTGTGTGTTTTACGTACCGATAGTATGCCGCTCATCAGCGATAGCTTACCAAAAGGATCTCGATAACTAATCCTACACAATGCGTCAATGCTTATAATAAAACCAATGTGAAACCATTAATATCTGGCAGCCAGAAACCAGACAAATCTTACTTATGAAGTATGACGTCAGACCGTAGGCTTTCATTATTCGCACGATTTCGGATTCGAGTGCCGATAAGCTTGGAAAGCCTCTAGAATGCACTGCTCAAATTCATACATATGCCACTCTAGAATATTATGTTAGTAAGGTTTGGAATCATAGGTAGCTATAAGGAAAGAATGTACTGTTGTGCTTCGTCGTGTTATTTATTGTTAGCAGAACTGCAATAGAGCAGCTTCCGGCTTCTCTTTTGCGTTTGTAGGTCTAGTTGGGGTTGATTCATTGAAAACCGTTTCATTCAGTCCTCTCTTCATACCTCAGATTGTTACATTTCCCATGATTCATCTGTTCGTCTAAACTTAGGTTTGCGCAAACACAACGGATACATTCGGAATTACACGCTATCACACTATTCATACTATTTCTGCAGCATACTTTTTTTTTACATTAGAATAATCAGATGACAATATGCATCCCACAATGCAATGCCAATTGTCTTTTTTTCTTTTTTACATTTCTGTTTTGCAAATTAACAAATGTAATTCTAGCCTCAATTTAGGCTGAAATACTAACCAAATACTAGCCTTTTTAACACACACACACAAAAAAAAAGCTACGTTATAGGTAATAACATTATATGTAGGAACGATATATCCCACAATGCATTGCGCTGCTTCTTTTTTCCCTGTGTAATGAAAGACGTAATTCCAGCTTCAATTTTGGCTGATTTCAAATTGCCATGCTACATATATTTTATACACGTCAACATTTTCAAAATATTTTGTATGTGAATAAAAATGTGAAACTAAATAAATACACACAGTAACAAAATAAATAATAAGGTTGTGTTTCAGCAATATAACACACAATATACACTACGCATGCAACAGTATGCACATTTCCTATTTGTCCAAAATATGCAGTATGGAGAGACGGTACTCTTTGTGGATCACTATATCCCACAATGCAGTGCGCTCAAATTCATTTTTAATTTCCAGTGTAATGAATAAACACAAAAGTAATACCAGATAGTTTGGGCCGAATTCAAAATCTAGCATACTACACGTTTTGCACAAAATTGGATACAAATCCGAAAAAAAACTTTTTAAAAACGGTTTGAATTGAATGTGCATAGTAATGAGGTCCCGTGTAAACAATTACTGTGTGCATACTGCGCACTATTTAACATGCTATTTTTAAATAGTAGACAGTAAACAGTGCTATTTTAAGTATTTAATAGCTAGCATTTCATTCCGAACATATTCAAACAGACTCCGTGGTGAGGTCATGTGACGACAATGTAGCATACTTAACATGTAAAATGTTTATCAGTACATCGTAATAATCCAGACTGTTTCACATGCTGTTTTGAAAAGAATAGTAAGCATTATACAGTATATACTGTGCAGTATGCAGTACGCAGAGCGCTCGTATTCCATTCTGAACGCAGCCAGAATCCCAGTGTTGTACTTTCTGATATCACAGTGCTCATAAAACGCATTTCTGGTCCACTGCAGATGGACTTCCTGTTTGAGATTGTACCTGCATGTACAGCAGGAAGCTCCACGTCAGTAGCTTTGTTGGATTCAATGGCGTCAGTGTAGTCTTACCCGGAGATAACAGGTCTCTTCTGCTTATCGTGTGCTTCGTGCATGTTTTCGGTTTGAAAAATCCCAGCGTAAACTTTTACGAGGGTGAAATTCCCGTTTCCCTTCCAGTTTGCGTCACGTAGAATAACGTGTGGCGCTCACAAGCTGAGAACTGACTGTTGTGACTTCAGATCTGGACTGCATTGTAACATAGTGCCTTATTCTGACTTCTTCAGTAGTTCGGTGTGCGCAAGTTGCTCTTAAATGCTGCTCGTGGGCCAGATTTCACTGGATGTTCATGTTAAAGGGGTTCCGGATCAGCAACAGAGCTCCATCTTCTGATGAGTGAAGCAGATGTATTTTGTCCTCTTCAAACTAGCTTTAGATGTGTACAGCGTTGTTTCCAGTCTAAGGCGACTAAAGCTGACATCCGTTGGGCGGCCGTTCTGTTCTGTTCTGCAATATTGTACATATTCTACCGAGGCCTAAAAATGCGCTTGCCTTGGCAGGCCGCTATACTGCCGTACTATTAACTATTTAGACGTTTAGATGTAATAAAGGTAACAGACCTCGAGTAGGAAAAGGAAGGATGTGATTGTTTCTGTCAGCACTGACTGCTTTCAACTTGTCCACGTGAAGAAGTTTATTAAAATGTCCCATAAAAGAACAAGGTTATCTCGCTTTTCATTTAAAAAACCACTATGTATGAAGTTTCGCTTTGTTTTGTTTACTTGGAGTTATAGCTATAATGAAGATATTGCAATATGTGGTTGAACATGTGGTGTCTTTCAGTGGAGCCGAAGAAAACAGCAAAGAACTATCGCCTTCTTTTGACATAGAGTTAGGACTGCCTTCAATCAACTGACATAGTGACATTAATAATAATATTAATAACGATAATAATAATGGACATTAAAATGCTGTATGTATAATATTTATCTGGTCACGAAAGTATTTTTTGTATTGCCCTGAAAATAAAGAGTTTCAACAAAGTATGATTTGTGAAAGTTTTTTTGGGCAGGGGTGGGGTTGATTATACAGATTATTATAATAGTACATTTTTAAGCAATAAATATTCCTTGTTACATATTTTACATATTGTACTTACTATAGTAATAACAGAAAAGTGTGCATAAGTACAAGCAACTGTCCCGTAACCAAATCTTAGCCTTATATAGTACATTTTAATTAATATTTATTGATATTAGTTAGTAATTAGTTGAATAATAATTACACTGTAATTAGGGCAATTGTGTGTATTGGGGGGGGGGGGGGTGTGTTTACGCTCAAACACATATATTTGCATGCACGATTTGTTGTAATTTAAAAAAAATAATAATAAATTTGTTAAATGGTTTTAAATAACTGGAAAAAAAATACTACTTACATTTGTATCCTGAAACGAATTATGTGCAATAATTATTATTTGTGTTAGTATTTATTTTTCTTGCAAAAATTAACCATGGGTTTATAAGTAAAATTGTAGTGCTTTGTGTGTGTGGATTACCACTTGTAACCACAGTTTTACTGCAAATACCGTGGTTAAACTATGGTTAGTGCAGCAAAAACATGATACATTTGTGGTTACCGTGGTTAAACTATAGTAACCATGTTGCCTTTTTTCTTTTCAGTAGTGTAAAAACATGGCTAGCAGCCCACATGACAAATACTATAGTAATTACTATGGTGCTTTTGAACTATACTATTGTCAAGTACTGTATACAGTTTATACTGTATTATAGTATTTACAACAATTGTTATTAAATGATAACAGTAGTATTAACTATGGTGAACTGATAAACTGTAATAAACAGTAGTACAGCTACTTGTGGGCGACACATATATACTTATAGACACACATATATATATATATATATATATATATATAGTATAACTGCTAGTTTTTACTACATAAATCTGAATATAGTGTATTTTAGTATAACATACAGTATAATTGTACTGTAGTAAACTTAGTACAGTATTGGATAAAGTAATTTGTTGTTATATTAGCACAGCGACTATAGAATTACCACAACAAATTAATTCAAGTACTTTACTATGGTATGGTTCAAAAACACTATACAGCATTTTTTATTTATTTTTATTTTTGTTGTTTATTTTTTTGAGTGGGAATATTTTTTAAATTATAATTATTTCTATTTTTATGCTAATTTCGTAATGTAAGTGGGTCTTAAATACATAAATAAAAACATTTTTCCTTTTTATCATGCATCTATTTTTATCTACCAGAAACTACCCGGAAATCTATTCAAACTTTAAACTAAATATATATAATAAATGTTTTTTTCTGATGCTCCAGTTTTTTTTTTAGACTTGGTATAGAACAGCTGTGGTAAGTTTTACGAGCATGTCTTTTTTTCTTGAGATTCTTCATTGAAGCAGACTACATGTCTGTGGTACACGCTAAACCAAACAAATGCTAACAGTGTTTTTACCACTATTCTAAACATTTAAGCACAGAACAGTGTTCACGTGCTTTCTCTTATATTTTTTGTATTTTAATCTCTTATATATATATGTGCAGCATAGTTTCTGTCGGTCGTGTAAACGCGTTTTGACGCTGTTTGTGTAGCTCTAGATGGGACGCATTCTCTCCAGCAGGTGTCGCTGTTGTAATGTGGTCGCGGTCATTCTGGGAATTATATCGTGGATGGCTAAATTACAGTCTGTGTGACCAAAAAAGGACATGTGGCAGCTTTTGCTTCGTTTGTCGACAGCGAACTATAATAGAAGAGCATGCTCGACCAAAATGGGAGAGTAAAAAGATGGTTAAATCAACAAATTGCTAATGATAATATGAGGTGAGACAGAAACATGTGCATGCATTATTTAGTCTTGTACTGTTAGTATCCATTAGTTCTAGATATTTAGGCCAGACTAAGGAAGTCCAGCAGACTAGTGTAAAGCTTGAACTCCATATTAGGCTGCTCAAAAGTGTGTTGTACTTATTATGGGTCCTGCCTACTAAGAAAGAAAAAAATGTTGAGCCATTCAGTCTCTACAAAATATACAGCATACAGTACTAGTAATAGAAGGAATGTTTGGGGTTTTGGCTCAGATTGAGTCCAAAATGCATGGGTTTTCAATCCTTTTCCTCCACTATATAAATCTGAATGTTCACTAAATATTATTGTTCACATAACTATTATCAGGAGCTCAGCTGATATGGGTCCGCTCAGTCATGTGTGTGGGCGACTCTTTTAAAGTCTGGTCTGAGGCATGATGGGAAGCCTCATTTAATGATGCGAACCCTGTTTGAACTCGCATAGTTTATTTGAAAAAAACCCACATTCTTCTCTAAGCCACTGTAAAAAAAAAACAATATGTTGATGATAATATTAAATATTGGCTGGACACATGCTTTTATGATGTTTATCAATGTTTAAAATGAAGCAAGCTTTTCTCTTCGCCAGATATTATTGATAGACTGGGGTCGTGTGGATTATTGTGATGTTTTTATCTGCAGTTTGGACTCTCGTTCTGACGGCACCCATTCACTTCCAGAGGATCCATTGGTGAGCAAGTGATGTAAAGATATTTCTTCAAATCTGTTGTGATGAAGAAATAAACTCATCTTAGTGAGAGAATTTCTAGCTAATTTTAATTTCTCGGTAAACTATTCTTTGACAGACTTTGCGGTGTTGTGTGTTTATGTGCTAATATTCTACTGTATGAGCAGCACATGCCGTACTGTCGGTTTCCTGTCAGCTGGACACATTTTTGTGAAATTAGAGGCTTTGTTTAGATTGCTGTATTCGTACCACAGGAATGACGCTGGTATTGAGCGGGCAGCGGTCACATTTCTGTCTGATATGCTTCAGTGATTTATGACTCGTGAGGCTGCTAATGTTTGAAGTTTTGTAATATTTGTTAAGCAAAAATGCTCTTCTTAGAGAATATTACACACAGGAATTTTTATTTTTACACATTTGGGTCTTGAACTGATTAAGAAATCATGTGTGAAGTTTAGACGATGGAATGCCAGTTACAATGTTTCCGCCTTCTAGAATTATTGTTATGGAATCCCAGGCTTTCTTTAATTAAAATGAGTGTGTGTGTCCATTCTACAGAGCTGGACAGGTGAAGATCATCCATCTGCTGTGAGGACTTCAGGTATTCGTGATAAATCAAGTGCACGGCAGTTATATTTTCCAGTAATCTTAACATCACATCAGGCCTCAAGTGGAATTCTTCTAAAAGAAGAAAAGGGGAAAATGAGGGGAAACATTGTTGTCACAGCTGTTTGACGAATTTTAAGCAAAGCTCTCGTCTGGGGATAAAAACCAGCTCACATTTGTTTGCTTTGTCGTGTTTCCATTGTTAATGAATTTCTGTAGTGTTAAATATTGCTCTCAATGCCTTCAAATCTGACACGCACTGTCTGCCAAAATATGTTGTGTGAAAATTGAATTGGCCACACATCAGGGTTATTATAGTTTACTAAAACCATTAAAAATAAATAAATAGGAAATAAATAGGGCTAAATAAAACAAAATGTTATTATTTCTAAAGAACTAATGCTAAATTAAAAGTAATTTCATCTATATAGACATATTAAGAAGAAAAAAAACAAACACACAACCAAAATGTTGACTTAAAATAAAAGGAAAAATATGAAAACAAAAATTAATATGTAAAATAAAATGTAATGTCTATGTTTTAGAAATGTAAAAAATAAGTGCAAAATTGTTTTTTGATGTGATGACTAAAATGAAAAATATTATGACAAAATATCACTTACAAAAAAACTCATATGGGCTTAATTTTAGTCATGTATTTGATAAATTCTAATAAAATTAGATACAAAATTAATTTAGATGTTGAAAGCTAAATTAGATAAAATATAATAAACTAAAAATATAATGAAATTAAATACATATTTATTTTTAATCAGATTAATCGTAATTAATTACATCCCAAATAAATGTACATGAATATAAATATACTCATAAAGTATATTTTTATTCATATTTACATGTTTATACATTTATGTATTCATATTCATATAGTTTATATTATATATAAATATATTTAATATATAATATTTTTTTTTTTCTTATTTGCGCATTTTTAAATATTTACACACTAATTGTTGACAGCACTAATTGTTATAAGTACAGTTCATTTTATGGCATTTTAAATGTTATGTGCAATGTTTCTGAAAATATTAAAATATTAAAAATAAATGGGTTATTAAAATGTATCATTTATTTATTTAATTCAGTTGTAATTGTTTAATTACACTGTGCATCCTGCATTCTAACACAATTTGAAATAAAGCACTGAATTAGCATTTTCAATTCTATTGTAAATGGCGTACGATTCTGTCAGTTGTGAGATCAGACAAATAATGTCTCCAAGAGCCAGTGTCTCTTAAACACAGTCAGTCTTCTTTGTGTAGACGAGAAGGAATCTGCTTGGAGAGGCGCATCTTTTGAGAGTAAACTCAGCAGGCATGATGGAATGGCCCGGACTGTACACATGCCTATTTTAGGCTTGTTCATGAAAGGGGTTGCCCAATTTCCGTGTGGTGTCATCCCTGAGGAGCGAGATTCATGGGATGCTGTCTGTGCTCTCCAGGGTGGCTGTTTATTGTCCTGTGAGAGGTTATTACAACACATCTCCAAATACAGCGTGCTGTCATCTGTTCTTAGTTAGCAGCGTCTGCTAAGACGAGCAACAGGGACCTGAACTGACTATTACCTTAAGTACTTTTAAATTGTAAATAAGACAAGTTTAAAACCAATACACTTACAATAAAGAAAGGATACAATCAATTTCTAGGGTTTTTAGCTTGGACCAGTAGGCAGCCAACTAGCAACCATTCATAAGAGCGTACTTAAAAACAAATTATGAACGCCTTGGACAAAAATGAAAAGAATATTAGTAAAATAACTAAAAGGTGCAAAACTGAACTCAGAACTGTACAGTTACTGTAGTAGAACTATTACGGTAAAAAAGTGAGTTTCATTTCCGTAGTTCTTCTGGGTTATATTTCACGGAGTAAATATAAATACCTGTCTTTTCACACTCTTCATGTCTGGTTCTACTTTCTCCAAGCTGTCCCTTGAGGAAGCTCAGGGAACATATGTATTATTTGTTTTTGCAGGCCAGTGTCTGCACCTGTGGGGGACGTTTGTTGTGAGGATCACATTAATAACCTCTGCTCTATGCATCACCAGCTGAGACGGATGACCTGCTGACCTGCCTCGGGTGGCCCGCTGAGACACCGTCCTGCTCAAAAGATGTGAGGAGCAGAAAAAGAGTAGTTTCTGGCATAGGCATACTGTAGACAAACCGTTATAGACGCTGGAGTATAGGCTCGTTCAGGAACAACAACTATAACAATAAACTATAGTAATGTCCACAACAAGAGGTGATAACATTATGTGTATGATAAAATGGCATTGCTTTAAATGCTCGGGCTTTAGTCTGCTGCATACGTTTTTTTAAATGATTGAAATTTTGTGTTCAGCAGAAGAAAGAAAATTATACCGGTCTGGAACAACTTGAGGGTGAGTAAATTATGACAGAATTTTTATTTTTAGGTGAACCTTTTACGAAAGTGCTTTAATGGGTTACATTATTAAGAGTTGTGCATCAGCTTTCAGTCCAGTACTTTAGCCAGAAAACTATATTCGCTTCATTAAGTAGCAGTGAAGGTATGTCATAAACAAGATATGCATGAAAAACAAGTTATCATGAACACGAATTTAATACACAGTTTATTAGTTCCCTCTCTTTAAATATCAACATTGGCCTTACCTCAAATCACTTACCTCACCTTTAATATGTTATGGGAATTAATTCTTAATTCACCACAATTTAACCAAATATAGCTCAACTGGCCACATTTTAAGTATTAAAACAAGAGAACAAACTAGTACAACATCGGCACAAATGAATAAGTTGCAGGAATTCATTCAGGTATGTCATGCGCAAAACCACAGTTTAGGAAAATTATGGATACATAAAACTTTGGCAGCTTCAAAATATAGTGTATTAAAGTGTACATAATTGATGTAGTTAGTGGTTTCCCACAGGTGTTTGGTGGACAATTTTTGTGTTATTCTTTAAATGGTCCACAACTTTTCAAACCAGTGCTCAGATTTCTGCTGTGGGCTATCAGATAAAGAATCTTCCATGCTGTTCAACTAACCATGGTGTGACTAGGTGTCAGCATTTCTGAGTCAGCAGTGATGCCACTGATATATCTGGATTCAAGCTCATGCTGGACACCAAATACTTGAGGTGAGGAGCTTTTAGGAGGAGTCTGATAGCACCCTAGAGCTGGCAGTGGTTTGAGGAACGCTTTCAATCATCTGGACACACCCTTCCGTCTTCATTACACCTCTCCCCAGACTGGCACATCAAACTGTCCTCTCAAACATTTTATAGACCAGCATATGAGCCTTTCAACACCTCGCAAATAGATCAGCGTTGGTCGTTTGAAATGGCATAAGTGAATTTAGCCATCACAACATATAGTGTATGGTTGCAGGTTTGTTTGTTCTAGTCTGGACCAGCATGAAAGTTCATTTAAGATGGTCTAAACACCAGAAACAAAAGCTTAGAGATGATGGCAGTGATAGTACACTGTTTATTCATGAGTGCTACCCTGGAACCGTCAGAATTAGTTTTTGGTGTAATGCAACACCTTGCCGTCTCGTTCTTAGAAAGGAAACCTCCCAATCCTGAAGGGGTTTTTTTGCCAAGAAACGAAGCCACATCTTTCAGCAGAAGAAAAGGCCTGCCGTAAGCTTTTTCTTTCTTTTTCTGTCTAGCTGCTGTGGCTTTCCCCACCCTAACGCTGCTAAAGCTGAATAAACAGCAGTGAACAAGGGCTTGCTGAGTTTCTGGAAATATGTGGAGGAAATGGGTCTTTCGTTTAGACAAATGGCCCACTTTTGAGAGGAGTCAAATTAGCCTGCAGGGACCAAACAGCCGGTTGGAGGACATGTTGCTTTCAATCAAAAGGAGAAACCGAATTATCGCTGAAGCCTAGATTATACTGTATGAGCTTTAAAAATATTTACTGCCACCCCAGAGCTTCAATATTTAGTTTAAATAGCAATGTCAGTAGCAAGCTGTTTGGGGTGGCGTAGCCTAATGTTTAAAGCTGTGGGTTGGAAACTGAAAGGACGTAGGTTCGAATTCCACAGGTAATGATCTACCACAATTGTGTTCTTTATAAAAGGCTGTAGATTCAAATCCCACATGCAATTTATAATTTGATTAAAGCTGTAATCCCACTCATAATTCATAATCTACCACAATTTGACTCTTCGGGAAAGGCTGTAGGTTCAAATCCCATGTGTTATTCATAATCTGATGAAAGCTGTAATTAAATGCTGTAGGTTCAAATCCCACATGTAATTTATAATTTACCAAAATTGTGCACTTTATGTAAGGTTGTAGGTTCAAATCTCAAATGTAATTCGTAATCTTGCACAACTGGACTCTTTGTGAAAGGCTGTAGGTTCAAATCCCACATGTAATTTATTATTTACCAAAATTGTGCACTTTATGTAAGGCTGTAGGTTCAAATCTCAGACGTAATTCGTAATCTCGCACAACTGGACTCTTTCTGAAAGGCTGTAGGTTCACACATGTAATTCATTATTTACCACAATTGTGCTTTTCATGAAATGCTGTAGGTTTAAATCTCACACATAATTCATAATCTGCCACAATAGTGGTCTTGGTGAAATACAGTACCTTTGGTATGAATCCCACATGTAATTCACATTCACAGCCACAGTGTTTCCCCCATCTGATTGGAGATCTTTCAAAGAATTTGATTCAAACCCCTGACTTTCAGACTTTCATCAAACATCCCTTTCATCTCTGATGTTGAGGTTTTCCTCCTCAAAGCTTCGAGGAGATATTAGACATCACACTGCTGACTGTTAGCGTCCCAAACCAGTTTCCATAAAACATCATAAGCTCAGCATCAGATTTTATGACTAAGTTCAGTACACTCAGCAGAGGAGTTGATCTTAGAGAATTCCTCTGACTGATCTTGGCCTCTCTGCCATTTCTTCCAGCTCTCAGACAGGAAGTGTGAACCCCCACCAAGACTGACATGAGAACAGTCACAACATCTGAACAAATACTGACAGGGTCATGAGGGCCTGATCTGGGGTGAGCGGACAGCTTGTCAAGAGGTGTGGGTTTCTTTGGTATGTCTCACTTAAAACAACTTGCAGTTGTGACGCAGAGTCACCATTAACATTTCGTCTGTGTGTGTCCAAGTGAGTGTGTGTTTCACTCACTCAAAACCAGGAATGCCCTAGGCTTCCCATGCAAGTGTCTCATGTCACAAACCAACAGACAAACTTCATATATTTTAATTTTGGCCTTTGCATATTGGTAAGCTAATGTGTTAGTGTAATGGGTACACAAATAGCACTCCCTATGTTAAGTGCACAAGAATAGAGTCTGATGTTAGCTTGATGTTAATAAGCTAAAGTGTAATGCATACACATAGCATATAATATGTTTTGTTTTACCATGTTGCTAAGTTAATGTCTTAGTGCTAATATGCAATGTGCTTTATGATATGTGTACTCCAATAAAGTTTGATGTTAGCATATTGCTAAGCTATTGCTAAAGTCCAGTGCCTGTGCACAAATATAGCCTTTTCCACAATGAGAATGGGAGATTCTATTCCAATAGAGTTTTGTGTGTTGTTATCATAAGTCATGGCAGACGGACTATTCTGACTTCGTCTTTCATATTTTTCTGGACCTTGACAGTGTTATTTACTTGGCAGAGAATGAGACAGTCACAACCTCCCGGTTTTCATTCAAAACATCTTAAATTGTGTTCAGAGGATGAATTAAGCTTTTTATGGATTTGGAATGACATTAAGGTAAGTTATAAATTTTTTTCATTTTTGGGTGGAGTAACCCTTTAATGTATTCATTTTAATATGTAATGTGTACAAATAGTGTTCTAAACCATAAATACACAGAAGAAATAGCAATATGTTCTAATACAGATTGGTGTGATAGCATGTAGCTAAAGTTGATGTGTTAATGGTAATGTGCTATTTTGCAAAGCGTAAATGGAAAGTCTAAAATAAAATCAAGAATACATTCCAATGGTGTTAGCATGTTGCTAAAGTGTTATGCGTTCACAAATAGCACACTGGACGATTATGGCAAAGGAAAATCCACAAAATATTCCAATATAGTTCGGTGTTAGCTGTGTTCTTAGCGATAAGTGCAGGGAAATTAAATCCACAAAATTTTCCAATAGAGATTGCGCTAATGTGTAGTAATGCTCTTTGTAGTAAGCCTAATGGAAAATTAACAGGGCAATATATTCTTTGCTTGGTGCTAGCATTTTTGCTTAATGTATTAGTTGTAACATGTGATGCAAATGTGAATTAATTTGGGTTGTTTGTCATCTTAAAAACTCTCTGAACACATTGCAATGCATTCTGGTCATGTACCCATCTTTTATACCAGATGATGCCTTGTAGAGTCTAAGTAGACAGCACACTATAATTTGCAACAGACAGGCCAAAGAGCTACTTCAGAAAAGCATGTATCCTCAGGTAAACTGTCCAGTCTCCTCATTTAGCCCTAATTGATTTGTCCCGACTGGGAGAGTTGAACATGACACTTGGTCGGTAATGAAGACGAGCACATACCCAGAGGTTTTATAGCTCAGTGAAATGGAAACAAAACTATTTAGGAAGCCATAAACTCAACAGCGGAGCTCATCATGTCATCACTCAGCACCCAGCTCCATATATGGGAAGATCTGCTACCACTCTCTTTGGAAAGTTTTCACCTACTAACACCAAGGAATGAAAAAAATGGGCAAATATTGATGTAGTTCTGTCAATGTCAACACTATGTATACTAACACACATACTAAAATGCCTCAGTGTCGATGTCCAAGCTGTCCTAATCAGACCTGAACATTCTGCTGTTGAAACTAGATTGACAGTACCTTAGTTTAGTAGAGTTTGACACCAGCTTGAAAACATTGTACCAGTGAGCCTCCTAAATGAGGCTAATCAGTGCAGAGAATTCCTGATCTCCATCCGGCCCTGATGCCGTTATGGAATGTCTTATCTTGAGGATGCAAAGTAAAGCAAACTGCCAGTAAGTGCTTTGTTGACTCCTTCCCAACACCGTCCAAGTGTTCAACACCAGAGTACTGGATTTCTATGCTGATGATTTCATAGCTAGAAGGTCTGTTGACTGACAAGTATTTGATTTTCCATTCATTTCCAAGTGGAAATGGATCTACTGAACATCTGGAACAGAATCTCCGCTCTCATCTCTTGTCTCGTATGAATTCACCTTTCT
This sequence comes from Enteromius trimaculatus, assembly GCA_032361065.1. Classification (NCBI taxonomy): domain Eukaryota; kingdom Metazoa; phylum Chordata; class Actinopteri; order Cypriniformes; family Cyprinidae; genus Enteromius; species Enteromius trimaculatus. The sequence goes on from JAUMHP010000084.1 coordinate 10,972,252, forward strand.
GGTCATATGATGGTGTCTAGCATGAGATACGGCTCTGAGTTTTTTCCAGCTGTGTTAGTGGAACACAAACAAACACTTCTTTGGGAGGAACCCTCACTAGCCCGCAACTATTCACCCATTGTGGCTGCCACCCGCATCTAACGGACTTTCAAACGAGAAAAAAGACAGCCCTCAAATGAATCACATTCCACTGCCAAAGCTGCTTGTTTTTCACATTATCACAAATGACGTGAAATGCAGAGGAGTTTGTCTACTTATTTTCCTCTCCATTTTCATGACCACGGAGATGTTTTACTGACAGTGAACAATTTGGCCAACATCTTAAAATGAGTGGAGGAGATATGTAGGTCCCGGAGTGACTGGCTGTTTGGTCATTTGAAGGCTGTTCGTATGAAAATACTGTCTTGCTACATCACAATGAAGGGCAGAATGAAAGCCATAATAATTCCACAGTGGTTATAGAAAGAGAAGGGCATTTTTGGTGTCATGTTTTTTCAAACTAAGTTCTCTTGACAGAACATGGCAGTTTCTCCCATAATAGTTATGATTTATGTGTGTACATGACACAAAGGCTGTTCCATAGTCAGGAAAATTATGCTATTCTAGCTTTTTGACAAAAATATTAAAAGTATAGAAGATTTTTTTAAGACCCTTATTCCTTGGCTGGAATAAAGAAGCTACATTGAAACTCCAATTTGAACCTTCAACCTGTTGGTCCACTATATGTAGGAAAATCCTGGAATGTTTTCCTGAAAAACCTTTCTTTGTGTGTCTAAACCACGTTATCCAGCTGAACATACCAAATATCTGCTAATTAAATGCCATTATAATGCAGTGCTGGACAACAATCCAAGTAATTACTACTGTCTCCTGAAACCGCAGAGACATGAGGGCCTTTCGTGGAACTACCTACTTCTTGGTGTGTTCGCACCACAGGAAGTAGGAGTGATTTTAGTTCCAGGTATTCTAAATTAACTCCTACTTCAGATTAGGGTCTAAAAACACTGTGTAAACATATACTGTGTAAACTTTTTTATCAAATTATTTCATTTATAAACATCATTTTGTGGTCAGTGAACAATAAATATAGCATTACAATAAATGTTTGATACTATTATAGGTAACTTGTTATTTTCATGTGATCATATATATATTATATAGTATAATATTTTATATTATGTAGTATATTATTTGATTTTAGATCATTTTAATATTCCAATAAAATAATGCAGGCTTTCTCTGGGTCTTAAAACTTCCGTCAAGTATTTGCAAGCATGATCTAAGTCCAAATATCATCCAAATATATCAACAAGAAGCAATGCTTCTAAGCACAGGTTGAGAGATGTAGTTGCAACTCTGACTGCGAATGTTAGTTTGAACTCTAGTTTTAGGAAACATCATTGAACTACATTGGTAATGACCACAGTTGGCCAACTTGCTTTTAGAAAACGCAACCCTGGATGGCATGCTAACTACCGCACAAACCACGAATCCTAATTCAGCACAGCTCTCTACTTTGGACTGCTATGGGAAAATACATTAAATAGCTAGTAGCTCGGGTTACAATAAAAGCATTTTCTGCTAGAATGCTGTCTAGTGTAGTATATGCACTGCAAACGGTGAGACTCCTCACAGAGTTCAGGAGCAGTTTCGAATCAGTGCCAAATAATCAAAGAATCCGCCCCTATCGTCCTCATCTCTGCCTTGGGCTGTGGTCACGTACTGTAGGCCTTGCAGTATATGCACTGGTGCTCGGGGCGAAAATCTGCCAGGCATTTCTCCCGTTCCCTCCTGAGAGACCAGCTCAGCTCCAATCTCAGCTTGCAGCAGCAGAATGCTGCACATCTCTGTAATAGGTACCAACAATCCAAACATGAGACCCCTTATGCCAGGGTTTATTAAGTACACAGCCTATAAAGCCATTTACTTTACCTCGCTCCTCATAGCTGTGTGAGTCTCGTGTTGCAGGAATTTGTTTGATTTCTGCTGTTTGAGTTTGTAGGGTCATTGCAAATCAGGGCCCGTATTCACAAAACATCTTAGGGCTAAAAGTAGCTACTAACTTGTTGATTTAGGAGAAAATCCTAAAAATAATGTCTGTGTGACTCCTACATTTTAGCGGTAAGAGTATTTCATATAGCGCTTTAGTACTAAAACTACCTCCTTAATCTGTGAAATGTTATGTCCCTAAGGCCAACTCAGATCTGTCCTAAAATGGCTGCTGTCTGCAATCTACCTCAGAATATAAACATTTTAGAAACAATAATAAGCTTTTAAAAAGGTATTGCCTTTAGGGTTTGGAGGTTACCCCAACTCCAATTTTTCTTTTGATTATATCATTGTTTTCATTAACCAGCTGGGCAAGAATTAACAGCTATTCAGTTTGCAATATGCATGTTTTACTATTAGACATGATTATTCTACTCCTATAATTAAAAGGCCTTTTATATGCATATTTACAATTAAAATGAATGAAAAGAATACAGGCTGACAATTACCCAAACATATTCATATATATTATATTGTTTATTGCATTTTAAAATCTTAATTGAATGTAGCAATTAACTTTTTTATTAGTATTATTTTTAAACCTTTATTTAAATATGACAACACAACATTGCGCTCTGCAATATTTCTATGAATAAATCTCACAGAGACCCCTCCCCTTTTCTGTCAACCAATTACTGTGTGCATAGTTAATAAGCATGCTGACATCATCTGTAGCAATGAGGTCAACCCCACCCTTACTCTTAACTTCAGACTTCTCTCTATTCCTTAGTAACAGCAGCTTTGTGAATAGGTTTTAAGAAAAAACTCTTAGCTAAATATTTTACTGCAATTTAGGAGAACTCTTAGTGGTAACATAACATGTTTTGTAAATACCTAGATTTATACTGTTTTTTTACTAAAATAAATAAAGGATTTATAAATGAGAAAGGCATCAAAAGTGATGCAAAAAACTGAAGAATAAATGTTAATTTGGTCACATGTTATTATATACAGTGGGTACGAAAAGTATTCGGACCCCCTTAAATTTCTTTGTTAAATTGCAGCCATTTGCCAAAATCGTTTAAGTTAATGTTTTGCTGAAAAAGAGCCCCACACCGCCATTCTTCACTGTTGGGACTGTATTGGTCAGGTGATGAGCAGTGCCTGGTTTTCTCCACACATACTGCTTAGAATTAAGGTCAAAAAGTTCTATCTTGGTCTCATCAGACCAGAGAATCTTATTTCTCACCATCTTTGGGTCCTTCAGGTGTTTTTTAGTCACTCCATGCAGGCTTTCATGTGTCTTGCACTGAGGAGAGGCTTCCATCTGGCCACTCTGCCATAAAGCCCCGACTGGTGGAGGACTGCAGTACCGACTTCATCTCTGGAGCTCAGCCACAGTGATCTTTGGTTTCTTCTTTACCTCTCTCACCAAGGCTCTTGTCCCCCGATAGTTCAGTTTGGCCGAACGGCCAGCTCTAGGAAGGGTTCTGGGCATCCCAAACGTTTTCCATTTAAAGATGATGGAGGTCAATGTGCTCTTAGGAACCTTAAGCGCAGCAGAAAGGTTTTTGTAACCTTGGCCAGATCTGTGCCCTGCCACAATTCTGTCTCTTAGCTCTTCAGGCAGTTCCTTTGACCTCATGATTCATTTGCTCTGACATGCATTGTGAGTTGCAAGGTCTTATAAAGACAGGTGTGTGGTTTTCCTAATCAAGTCCAATCAGTATAATCAAACACAGCTGGACTCAAATGAAGGTGTAGAACCATTTCAAGGATGATCAGAAGAAGTGGTCAGCACCTGAGCTGAGTGTCAAAGCAAAGGGTCTGAATACTTAAGTCCATGTGATATTTCTTTTTTTTTTTTTAGTAAATCTGCAAAAATGTCAACAACTGTGTTTTTCTGTCAATACGGGGTGCTGTGTGTACATTAATGAGGGTAAAAAAATTAACAAATGATTTTAGCAAATGGCTGCAATATAACAGAGAGTATAAAATTTAAAGGGGACTGAATATTTTCCGTAAACCACTGTATTCTGTAATATTTCAAATAACAAATCAGAATCAATTATTTCAGTAATTGATGCAACCAGCCGATAAAAACCAAGTATTTCAGACATTTATGAAATCAAAAGTATGCGCTACACATGACATATCGTGGGGCAAATATAAAACCCAGATATTATTTAATAATTCAGTTTTTTTACATTTACATATTCAAAACATTTTTTTTAAATTGGGATATATGGAATATTACCACAAAAATGAGTTAAGTTTAAAGTTAAGTTTAAGCTGCTCTTCTCCATGCAAAAAGTACCATGAAAGTACTCCTATTATATTCAAAGCCGTATGAAAAGACATGGAGAAGAGGACATTTCTCTAAATAACTTAATTTGTCTTCTACAGGAAAGTTAGAATTGTATGGGTTACCAATGAAATGAGAGTGAGCAGATGTTGACAGAACTGTCATTTTTGCCTAAACTAGCTGTTTATGTCATATACAATACGTTGTATACTAATTCAAAAAGAGTTGGTGAAACCTTAGTGTAAGCGATACATGAGCTTGTTATTAAATGCACATGTGTCTGGTCATACCTCAAGTGATAACTATCGCAGGGTTTGATTTCACTGGCATGACAGAGTGGAAGCAAGTGTACGCGTGTATGTCATCACCCTCTTGATATGTGTGTGTTGGGCACTCAAGTTGCGTTGGGGTCGAGTTGCACCTCTGTCACTCACCCCCCTTCTCCTTTTGCTGTCCGGAATGAATTTACCCCAGCATGGTACTGGTTAATCCTCTCTCTCTCTTTTTCTCTCTCTCTCTCTATATATATAGACACTGCAGTTTCCCAGAGCTCCTCAGATGGTATCAGAGAGGCGAGAGACTCCGGAGAGGCTCTGAAAGTCCAGTTTGTCATTGAGAATAAATCCTCCGGGGAGCTTTGGCTGTTTCCTTCCACAGGGGAGAAACAGAGATAAAGTGAGGGTTAAATTTAGTGAGATTTCTGGAAGTTTTGGATACATTTTTATTCATATGAGCAACTTGAGCATATGAGCACCATTTCGTGGTGTAAACAGCTGCATATTAGCATTTTCCGGAAGAAAATGTGAGTGGTACATGGCCATGCAAAAATCAACCAAAGTGTCTGGGTAATGCGAGCTGTTCCCAGGGTCCTATAATGATGTTCTGGGTGGTTACTAGGTACCTGCTAGGATTTTCCGGGATGGTTTCTAGGTCACTGCTAGGTGGTTTCTTGGGTACACTGAGTAGTTGCTAGACAGCTGTTAGTGTATTCTTGGTGGCTGATCCGCAGTGTATACGCAGTGTTCCTTAAAGTTGTCACTGATTGGGCAGACACTAGGTTTTATAGGGATCCTTTCAGGCGATTGCTAGGGCACTGCTAGACAGTTACTAGCAATGTGTATGAAATTGCATACTGTCTGAAAAGTTCATTTGAATTTGGATTACTTTGTGACCATTACAAGTTCTACATAGTATGAGTGAAATCTGTAAGTAAGGTTTGTACATTTCTGTAACATAGCCAACTATACAATATATTAAAGATATATGTTAAGCATTTTTTTTAAAGCATCGTTTAAAGTGTTCTTGGTGGCTGCCAAGGCACTATTTGCCAACTGTTTAGAGGTCACAAGTGTGATCTGGTTGTTAAATCATTGCTGGGCAGATCCTAGATTTGCATTAGCTTTTTAGCCCAGGAACATTTTCCCTTTGCATTTTTAACATATTGATAATTAATAGAATAACACAATAAAGACCAAAGATTACCTATTAGATTTGCCCAAAATGAATTTTATCTTATCACTTAAATCACTACAGAGACATCAGAAGACCTAGCTGAGTTGAAGCTGCTCTCTGGGAAATATGAGCACTGAGCACCCGGTGATGTCCTGGAGCTCATGTCTCCGGAGCAAATTTTAAAATAGGCACTGTCTTTATAAATAAACCGCAGATTTGAGTTTTGAGCAACTGAAATATTAAATATTAAACCTACAGTTCATGACATAAATGTCACAGATAGGGCTTAGCCTAAGCCAGGATTAGGCAATAGTTCAGTTAGGACGTCAATAATTTTTATAAACTAGCCTTATAAAATACATTACTGGTGTGCATCTTAAGACAAAATAAAGGCACTGATATGTTTTAAGATCAGTCAGTCCAAGTTTCTTTAAGTTGAAACTGCTTAGATTTACCCTTTCGGCCAGGACTATGTTTAAACCTTGTCTGTGAAACCAGGGGAATAACAGTAATATTAAAATATGCACATGTTGCTGCAGAATACAGTGCTGCAAAAACTCAACCAATCAGCATGTTCAGTGTCCAAGTCCCACCCCCGAAAGTTGTGGACCTTGTGGAAAAAGTACTACCTCCTGAGCAGGGACTCTTGAGGGGAAGATTTACCTGGAAATTTATGTAGATCCTAGTTCCTGCATTTTTGTGAGTAATTACCAAACCAATTTTATTTAGCTTAGTCCCTCATTCTCAAGCAATACTGTAAGCCTGAATACCCACCAGTCTACTGAGAAAAGTAATATTGCAGCTTTATATTTAGCCACATATATCCATATCAAATCATAAGCCCTGCATTTGAAAAATAATAATAGTCATATTTGCCCATTTGGTCAACGGCTTAAAATACATCTTAACATTTAATGTTGAGTTCTATATGTAAGTGTTTGCAGAAGGACTCTTGTTCTTGTCAGCTTCTCTGGTTTCCTTTGCCTTTCATTCCATAATCCTCAGTAGACATGGGAAGTGTGACCTCCCCTCAGAAGCTTCCGGACAGTCATTAGTAGAGCCTTAAGGAGGACTAAGATACTGTGGTCTCTGAAGCATGAATTTGATAAATATAGACATTGTGAAAGACAAATGTTAAAGCATGGTAGAAGGCACCTATTATGAAAAATTCACTTTTACATGTTGTTTGAATGTTGGCAGTATGTACACAAGCACCCTACAATGAAAAAAATCTGCGCATTTTTTAAAAATCCCCATAAATCATAAGCAGTTCCCACGACTGTTGACAGACACTGCTGTATAATCAGAAAACCCGCCCTGAGTGTAATGCATACAATCGGACATGTTTATCTTCACGCTAGAGCATTTAAATGCAGCATTCAACAAATGCCTTCTTATTAATGCAATAGACGTTTTTCAGTCACGAGCAGTGAGTGATTTTCTATATTTACTTTATTGTTTGGGTCAATTTCCATTGGTTTGGAACGACATGAGGGTGAGAAATTAATGTCACGATTTTCACAGATGTTTTTGGCTGAGTATCTAAGATACTAGCTGTAAAGGCACAGCACTGTTCTAGTAAAGAGGGCGGGGAGCAGCAGCTCATTTGCATTTAAAGAGACATGCACACAAACAGGTATTTCTACTTCTACTCAAAATAGGCATTTTCTAAATTATATAATCAATTACCTGTGGGGCATTTTAAGCAGAAACTTCACAGACAGATTCTGGGCACACATGTGACTTGTATTACATCTTGTAAATATGGGCATATTTGGTGTCCTTTAATGCATTTCTTCTATAAAATACATTTTCACATGACTATTTTGTTTTAATGCTCTCTATGTTGTTATAACACAGTTATAACCCAACTGTCCATTTTTTCCCACTGTGTATTTTAAAGTACTTGCTTTCTGTTTGGGAAATGACAGTATTCCACAGTTGAGGTCACATCCCAAGGGTCCACAGATTTAGATAAACATGCATCTGATGCCAGCGCAGATCCCTAACATTAGAGGGCCTTGTGTCATAAAACCAATGGGTTTACAGTTCAAGATCACCAGAGATGATAAACCGTCAGAAACCCAGAGGAGAAAGAACAACAAGAAGACATAAACAATACCCTTTCCACAGCAACCTCAGCTTTCCTTATCATCACTGGTACTTGTTAGTCTTTTATGCTGGAACAGATGGGAGAAACAAAGATAATCATGTCCATCAGTCTTTTCCATTCAAGCACATTTCTTCAAATTCAAAAGGTTTGATTTGTATTAGTTGTACTGGAGAAAGCGGAATATTAAAAGGTCTCAGATAACACTTCCTCTCTCATCTCTACCCAGCCTGTCACTATAAATTTGTACTGTAAGGGATTGAGGACTAATCCAGAATGATCCTCATATAAACAGTGTTTAATAAAGAGTTGAACAAAGCCAAGTATCAGTTTACACTGCCAGAAACTTTTATTTTCTAGTGGGAAAGTATGAGGAAACCACTTTAGTCTGTCTCGATAAGTTACTTACCAACAACCAACCAGACGATGGGCAATATTTTTCAATATTATGTCTTTAGAGGACTGCATTTTATTTTAATCTTCTCAGATATTGTTTTCCAAAATATAAACCATTGTCCAATGCTCCTTTTAATAATGACAGTTAAACTCATTACTCGTAAGTTGAAAAAAAAAAAGCTAATTGGAGAAAAATTTCATTCTTTTAATTTTTTGACAAATACTTGCATTCTTTCTGCTTCAAAATTGTACTTTTAATCAGCTACTTGTTTCTTTGTATTTATTCTTTTATTTATTTATTTTCGATATACAATAATGACATTTAGGGGTTATTTGCATGCAAGCCAGAAACCTTTCTTGAAAATGAGTTTCAAAAACAACCAAACATCTTTGAGCTATTTAATACAATTACAAGAGAACAGAAATAGTGCAAAACAACTGGTATTATATTTAAGACTGGGGTTATTTTAGGGAATCATCACATTATGTTTGACCACTTGTCTAAGTGTTTTGAAATTTGTAATTTACAGACTGGGCCAGGTGCTCAGGCATTAAGACGGCCCTAAAAATACTCTGAGAAGCTTGTATAAGGAGGAGAAGGACAGACTGAAGGATAACAAAATATTCAGTGCGCTCAATATCCCAAAGAAACAAACTGAAACTCCTCTTGCAGCTATCATGGGATGCATAAAGACACATTGCTGAGTTTGTTAATGACATTATAAGCCCATGCAAGGTTTTTGTGAATCCGTATCGAGCAGAAGTGTTGAAACAAAGGCACTTTGGGGTCTGATAAGGCTCAGACCAGACTGAAGATGAGCTATCATGAGTCTAAAAGTGTCTGAGAATATAAGAGTTTGAGTTATTCTGTCATTTATGGCTCCTGATTCTGCACTTTTCTTTGAGGTTGATAGCTTATTTAGGACAATACCAATGGAGTAACCTCAGGTCATCAGGGTCATAAAAAGCTACGGAAAGTGACAAAAATGCCACGAAAATTAATAATGTAAATTATTTTTTATTACAGTAAATTCCATAATATATATTATTTTTATTTGTGATTTTTCTTTAACTATAATTATTTATTTTCTAAACTTTTTTAAGGAGACTTTGCATGGTTTTTGGAATGCATGCATTATTAATTAAATGTTAAACAAATTAATCTAATCTAATTAATAATCTATAGACTGGGTAGATTATTTACAAATTGTAACACTGATTTCAAATTACATTTGTAAAAAATTGTAGTTAGTAACGTAATCTATTACAAGGTAATATTTACTTTTAGATTACTTCTGACCTAACTTGTTTATCATGTCAACTTAAATAGGATAATCTTGTAACAGTGGTCCAAAACAAACTGCAATGTGTCCACCTGAATAATAACTGATCTCAGTGTGAATAACCTCGAAACTGGAAGACTTTCTGAGTGTATCTAAGTAGTAGACTTTATTCGAAAGGTAATTTTAAAAGATGAAAAAGGTGAATTAGGTACAATCAATAAATAATTAATAATGTATTGCTATTGTATGAATAATATGTAATCATGTAATCTATAATAAAAGTAACTTAAATAAAAGTAATTACTCATCTAAGTACTCAATTTTAGGAATCTGATTACATAATGTAGATTACATGTAATCAGTTACTACTCAGCTCACAATTAATTGAGATTAATTGCATCCAAGAAAATGGTTTTGTTTACATAATATGTGAGTGTGTATATTTATTATGTATAGGCTATATAAAAATACACATGCATGTATATATTTAAGAAAAATAAGTTTATATATTAAATGTATTTTTATATAGTTAATATAAAATTTTATATAAATATTTAAATGAATATACATACAAATATATTCGAAATATACTTGTAAATGTACATAATAAACACACATTCATTAACAAATATTTTTAGTCTATTCTGGAAGTGATTAATTGTTTGATATATATATGTGTGTGTGTGTGTGTATGATGTTAAATATTTAAAAATTATAATAAAAAAGCAGATGCTTCTTTTATACTTTAACATTTTTTGAACCCCTAAAATAAAATAAATCGGATGATTGCGTGTCCTTTCATTAGCGTTGCGTTTTTGATGACCGTGCGTCACGTCGAAAACGCGTCTCTAGACCCCCGTCTGCCTTCAGCTCCATTCCGTCGCGCGCGCTCAGTGCGTGTGAAAACGTCTTGAGAAGTTCGCCTTGCCCATCACAACCCTTATATAGGCATATAAACGGTCAAATGTCGAGCAGCAGCGAATCGCCTCTTAGATCCATAAAAAAAAGACACGGGGCATGGAGAAGCAGCCCAATGCGGCTGTTTCCAAAAAAGTATTGAATGTCCAGAGGAATTCAGTCACCCCTCCCGTGAAAGTGCGTATTTGAGAGCGCGCACAGGAGCGGGCGCTCGCACTCCAGCTCTGCGTTCAGTCCCAAGCGCTTCTGACCCTCGCTCCTCTCTGGACATTTCTCTATTGCAGCCGAGCAACCCATAAGCAGCCATGGATGCCATTAAGAAGAAGATGCAGATGCTCAAGCTCGACAAGGAGAACGCCTTGGACAGAGCTGAGCAGGCTGAGGGAGACAAAAAGGCAGCGGAGGACAGGAGCAAACAGGTCTGCGGTTTTTATGAGGACTTTTAAAAGTTATCCATGACGCGCACGCGCCGCTCCCGCTACTTGATAAATGGATTATTACTACCTGAGTGGATTTATAGTGACAGAAGAATGGTAAAAGTAACGAGTACGAGAATTAAACTTTTCAATGTCAATTAATGCCTTTTTTCTTTTTTCAATACCTCTTTATTGTAAAACATCTAATGCAGAAGCCTTTAATATATTAACCATTAATGTTCCATTGATACAGGATTAACTACTTGCTGTCGAATAATAGCCAACTTCTGTAACTTCTTCTCGATTGTAATAGTTTTCAGAGTTTCAACTAGCTATATTTACATCATTAGCAGCCTCATTAAATTCAAAATCGATTAATACGATAAAGACAGTAGGCTGTAGTCTAACTTTTAAATTAGGCTACTTACATTGAAGTATTCAGTCAAGCGTTTTAGTGACTGTAGTAGCCTTAATTTCTAAATTAAAACCTGTTTTTTCTTTAGATATGCTTCTGACCAAATTAAAACTTGTTTGGTAGATATTATTGATGCTTAAACCCTTTGTGGTGTCATGAAGTAGACTACACAAACTTATGTATGGTCCCAACAAATGCTTTGTGAAACAAATGCAAATAAAATGCATGTTAAGTATATTTTAAGTATGCTTTTAAATCGAGACCACAAAGCGAGGGTTAAAAAGCTTGTTTAGTATTTAAAGTACAGATGTTTAGCAGCATTTCTAATACAAGTTTACCTCATTTGTCATGAAAACTGTCATTTATGCATGTTTAGTTAGAGGACGAACTAATTCAGTTGGAAAAGAAATTGCGCGTAACGGAGGACGAGCGTGATAAAGTGCTTGAGGAGTACCAGGGCGTCGAGGAGAAGCTCCTGTCCGCCGAGGAGGTCGCCACCAAGGTATTTTCCTGCGTGTTCCTGTCTGAATCTTCCTAACTTTTCTTTCTTCCCTTCTCTTTCTCTGTCTGTCTCTTTGCCCGCCACACCACGCGCGCACTCTTCTTCCCGCTCCCCACTGCTGTCAATCAATCACTCAAACACGCGCAGCTTGAGGATGACCTCCTAGCACTGCAGAAGAAACTGAAGGGCACTGAGGATGAGCTCGACAAATATTCCGAGGCTCTTAAAGATGCACAGGAGAAACTGGAGCTGGCTGAGAAGAAAGCCGCAGATGTGAGTAGCTATATGGAGCATCACCGCCTTCTTCACGCATCTTTTCCTCACACTATTGGCATGCCACACCTTTATTATACAGATAAGAGTCTGTTTGCATATTTGAAGATGGTTGTGAATATTGCTGTCGAACCCAGGTTGCTCTTTTTCCCTCAGACGTCAAAACAAAGTGACGTCGTCACGCCATATATTTTAGGGCTCGCGCTGTATGTGTGACGTCACTCGCGAACTATAAGGCCACAAATTCGCCTATGGCATGGTATTATAAACACAATCCGCATGTCTCTGACCAAACATGGTGTATTTGTATAGTTATGCAAACATAAATACACGATTTTAAATTATAAGACGTGCATTCCAAGACAGCAGAGAGTGAGCAGGCAGGCTGTTATATTTAGCCTAGTGCTTTATATGGTCAAGACTCAGACTCACTCCCTGGGCCCTGCCCTTGAGAAAGACTGATCGACTTAAAGTCTTTCTTTTAAAACTGCCATTGATTCTTTTACAACTAAACTGTATTCTGAGAACTGGATGAGCAGACGATCCAGAGTCTTTACAAGCATTTGCATAGCTTGGCATGATAAAAGATATTTCTACAGCCTCATTTGAATTTTGCGTCGTTTTGGGTTTCATTGATTCGTCATGGGTTATTCAATAACTGAGTGATATTTAAAATAAAAGTAAGTCATTTAAAATAGCATATGTGAGTATAAATTAATTCTCACTCAGTTTTGCAGTGTTAAAATAATACATATTTGTAATACGCTCTTGAAAAGGTCACACTTGGACTCCCCCTCGTGTACATCAACAGAACTACACTAAGGGCGCAAATATAATTTAATATAGCCTAATCACTATAAAATAATATTATTGTGTAATGTTGGTAAGTTATATACATATGTTAAAATAATAAAATATATATATTTTTTAATATTTTAAATGAATTTATTCCAACAAATACATTTAATTGAATAGTAATACATTTCTATAATCACAATAATTTTATATTAAGTAATATTTAAGTATAAAATGATTTTTTCCACATTTTTGTCATATTATCCGTGATTACAATATCAAAATGTGTAGAAATGTAAGTTACACAAGATTCTGAATATATATATATATAATAGTAATGTAATATTATTAAGTAAATAAATTGTACGTTATATTACATTTATATAATCACAATGTAATTTAAATGAAAAATAATGCAATTTTGTAAAAATCAAAAATTATTTTTGTCATAATTTGCCATAATATTTTTTGTCATATTATCTGCGCAATAAAATATCAGTGTTTAATGTTTAAAAAAATATTTCAGAAATGTATATATAAATATAATAGTAAGATAACTTTTTATAATTATTAAATAGTAATAAATTAATATAATCATAATAATTTAATGTCATTGTATTAATATTATTATATTATACGTATAATAAAACAATCTTTATAATACAATATCCAATTGTCCAGCTAAAGATACAACAGCTGAGTCTATTACCCCAATAGAGGGCGCTACAAGACTAAACAACTAGATTCGAGGCCCAGGACAACGCACCCCCTCCCACTGAAGTCATTCCATATTTAGCAGCTCAGTCAGTTTCAGCACCAGCTCTAAGTCAATTACCCATCAGACTATTGATTAACGAGTCCAGGTGTGCAGCAGGTGCAGGATTGTATTGCACATCCTTTAATGACTTTAAAATAGTTTACCATTAATTAATTTATAAAATGTGTCTTTAGTGAAACATATCATCATGCATTGCAGTACACATCTTATATGCCTCGCATGGATCGCTGAAAAGCGGTAGATAAGCCCTAGGTCATGGTAATGACGTCGTTTGGGGCTCGCCTATGAAAACATGGTTACTTCCGGTGTGATCTGAAACGTTGCTCCGCGTCTTCGCGCACACACAGATCAGGGGCAGCAGCGTCTCTGAGCTGTGTTCATCTAAAGGAAACGCGTTCAAAAACGACGCTTTTAGCGCTCCTTTAAAATAAGAATGGCGGCCACATCGCTGGAAGCAGTCAAACGGAAAATAAAACTGTTGCAAGAGCAAGCGGACGGTGCTGAAGAGAAAGCGGAGAAACTGCAGAGGGAACTGGCGCTGGAGAGGAAAGCCAGAGAAGCAGTAAGAATGATACAAAGTATAAAGTGCATGTGTTGAAATGCGACGCGCTGCAGTGTAACGTCGCGCGCATCCCAGACGTTCAGATGTGAGCGAGTTAAACAGTCGCGTTCGGAACGGATACGATAGTGCGCACGGGGATGTGCGGTATTAACGTAGCGGAATTCCTCAGACGCCCTCTACGCGCTGTTTACCAGCCCGTTAAACGGCGGCATTTGTATCACGCCCGTTTTCTTTTCTTTTTTTTATTAACTTCCGTTTTCTTACTCACAACAACACAGGGGACGCGAATTAAATGTTTTCCAGAGTGATTATAACCTGACGCATGTACATTGAGTTGCTGAATAATGATATCCGATTCGTATCAAAACGAGCCGTTCGTATGAGTCGAGTCTTGGAAGTGAATCATTTGAACAGGTTCACCAATCGGTCTGATTGATTAGTTCACGAATTTGACAGAAACGCTGTGAACGGTCTAAACAACAATTGACTCCCTTAAACCTAATAAAGCGAATTGATCTGCGGGATTCGTTTCCATCGAACATGATCGAAGTGAGCTGTTAAAGTAAACTGAAATTATATAAAGCATACAAATACAAGTCTTTATAAATTACTTTTTTGTCGTTGTTTTTTTTTTTTTTAAATGATAAACGTTCAGCTGGGAAATTAAAAATACGTTTTTGACTACATTTGATGACTTGCAGTGCAAATTCATGCTATAGTTTGAACTGTATCATTATAATTTTGTGAGCTGCGAACTGAATTGAGAAGACAGATTAAATTATATTTATAAACAAATGCTGCTTTGGATATTAGGGGCTATTTGATGAAAATTACGTTTGAATGTCAACCAGTGAGTCGACTCTTTGAATCGAACCGTTCGAACGAATCAATTCGCGGAAGTGAGTCGGACGCTTTGACGCGGGACATTTTAACAACAGTTAAACAGTTGTTTTCACCCCAAACTTTGAGATTGCTGACGACATCTGTGTTAGACTCATCCCTGTGTTTTCAGTCCGTTCTCTTGTTGACACTCGTAATTGGAGAGTCTGGTTATAATCCAGTTAGTTAAGTAAGTTGTGTTCCTGTGACTAGGTCCTTGTTTGATGACAGTTTACTCTGAGTGTAATCGTTTTTAAGCGAAAAGCCTACAGCAATTCGTAGTGATCCTGAACAGAACTGTTTATGCAGGCTGTGCTGTAGTGGTTTTATCTCAATGAATAGGAGGTGCCATGTTGACATCTCGTGAAGCGTTTTAGCATTCCCTTATATGGCTAGTCCGCATCATCACATACAGTAGGACTCTCCTTAGTCATGCTGAAATAAACAGCAATGGCTGTAGCTTGCTATAGAAGCATAGCATTACTGATTAGTCTCGGTCTTTTCTAAACAAGCATTCTTCAGACTCTGGGCCCTTTAAGTAAATGTAGGAGTTCAGTGCTGGCTGTCAAGGTTATCTGTGTTGCTTTCTAGTTTTTCATATCTCAGCTGACAATATAACATGCACTTTGCCCCAGGTTGTTACCTTTAGTGGAAGGCCTTTGCTTATCGCTTGAACTGGGACTTAAGCAGAGGTTATTTGTTATGCATGCAAGAAAAACATAAATACGCACTTATGTTTTGATGTTGTAACAATATTATGTATTTAAACTATTAAAGAATATATAACGGTCAATTAATTTAGCATATGTTAAAAGGCCAGATTTGACATTGATTGCAATTTGCAAAGTGGTGACTTAATATGTTGTCTAATGTCAAGCTGAACAAAATAAATGTGGCAGATGAGTTTGATCAGAAGTGGCTACAGATGTTCACATTAAATTAGATTCAGCTTCATTTAAGTATATTTCTGTTACCGCATTTGAGTGATTTACATTCCTTAGCGACTTACAGTTCTTTAGCTATTTTTTTTTTCTTGCATTAGTATTCCCTACTGTTATTCCTATGTATGTCTGCACTTTCTAATATTTTAGTGCGGCCTTTAAAATGATTAATCATCCAAAATAAAAGATCTGCATCCAAAATTAGTTTGTTTACATAGTGTTTATATATATTTATCTACTTGTTTATTATAATAAATACAATAATATATTATACATGCACACACACACAAACATTGTTTATATTTTGAAAAATGTGTATATATGATTTATAAAAAATATGCATGTATTTATGCATAAATATACACCTTACAAACGCATTATAAACAAGATGCAAATTGCGATTTATTTTATGTATAATATTAGTTTTGGCTTGATGCGTGCAGTAAATAGATTTTTTTTTTTTTTTCTTAAAAATTACACTTTTCCTCCTCAATACCATTAAATATAAAATATTAACTATTACAAAGATTCTAGTTATGTTTAATTTTATTGATTAGCATTTTGCATTATTTCTAAATCTAATAATAAAATGTGACGCACATTTTTCACAACAATGCCATTTTTATTTTCCCCAAAATATGATGTAATGTTCATATTAGGTGTATTCAAATAATTATCACCCTTTAAAGCTGTAAATTATTAACGGATATCTAATTTTTTGTAAAAAAATAATGTTACTTTAGTAGTTATTAGAAAAAGTAATCTGATTATGTAACTATTACTTGTAATGCATTACCCCCAAAAATCAATGCATGAATTATGTAGTTAGCATTGGGATTCTGGTTCAGTCCACCAGGAAGCCACAGCTACTGCTGTATGGCTAAAACACAACTTTTCTACATCAAAGCCCAAGCTTCATAAAGCAGCATTGAGTTTCCCTGCAGTCATTGAAAGTATGTTTGAAATGATCCAGTTTGT
>JAUMHP010000084.1:10989343-11012281 GCA_032361065.1 Enteromius trimaculatus
GTTTGTCAGGTGTCAGGAGCAGCCTGCAGTTCTCCACGGGTCACGTGTTTTTGCCCTTTGACAGTGTAATTCATGTAGGTCCTCTGAGACTCCCTCCCAATGCCTGTTAATGTTGTCCCAGAGGCCCGGTAATGATCCGATGGCCTGGCCTTCTCTCATTCATTAGTGTTGCTGTCATTATGTGCTATATGATGTGTTCGACCTCAGCAGAAGAAATCTCTCGTCCTCAGTAGATCTTAGTAGAAGCTGGTTAATGCTGCCGTTTCTAACCAAATTACACCGTCGCCAAGACTTGGTTGCAAAGACACACCTGACAAGTCTCTGAATGGGTTCCGTCAGCATTTGTGAGGTGCAGGTGTCAGTGTCTGTGTGAATTGCGTGTGAACATCTGATCTTGAGCTTTTACACGGTTCCTCTGTGCTCTTCAAGGCTGAGGGCGATGTAGCTTCCCTGAACAGACGTATCCAGCTGGTTGAGGAGGAGTTGGATCGCGCACAGGAGCGTTTGGCCACTGCCCTGCAGAAGCTGGAGGAGGCCGAGAAGGCTGCCGATGAAAGCGAGAGGTTGGTACTGTACACTTGCACTCACTTCGCAATTAAAATGAAATGCGGTAGGAAGTCTATTTGTGTGGATATCAGGGAGGTTATGGAATCGAATTTTGAGAGTGAATCATTCGTGCTTTTGGTATTTTCACTTTCATTTTGACGTTTTCATTGCCTTCAAAGACTGACTATAGTATAACATTTTAGGCGTCAGCTGAGGGCTATTTCATTGGTTGGACCTACTGAACACACATGCTCTTTACTGAATGAGTTGGCTGCGTCTTGTATGCAAACTGAATGAACGCAGAATCTCATTTGCGAACGAACTGAATAAACCCAGTATTTTGATTGTGAACAAACCAAATGAATGCAGTATCTCATTTGTGAATGAACCAAATGGAAATATCGCTGAATCTTATGTCAACGAAGTGATTAAACACAACTAAACATGCGAATGATCCAATTCGAATGAACCTTATCAAGGCAGTGTCTTGCTTATAAACAAATTGGATTAATGCTGTTAAATGGTACCTCTCTTGTGCTTAAGTGATTAAACTCAGTATATTGAAATAAATTGAATAAACCGTATTTATTCTTTTAAATGAACAAACGTGAATATCTTATTTGTAAACTGAACCAAATGAACGCCATCTTTCACTCTCAAAAGAGTTGCTTGAGTGAACGATTCACTGACTCATTCATTGAATATAAACCTTTTTTTGGATGATTTGAAGTTCCCCTTTTACAGGTTTTGAAAGGTTCATATTTTGGTTTTGGGAGTACCCAGCAACAGGTTGACATGCATGCAAGGCCATTTGTTACCTTATTTGATCAACGACTCCCAAACAATTAGTTGTTTACAGCGTTTCCGGGGAAGCCGATATTTTACCATTTTTAAATACATCTACTGGCAAAGAATGAATTAGCTTTTTTATTTAGACCAATGCAAAAAGACCAAATGTCCGGGCAGTATGCTAATGTTTCATGTTGACATCAACAAGAAACGGTTTGAGATTTGTTTTTAAAAGGACTCTTTCGATGAAGTCAATGAGTCAAATCCTTTTGAGAGAGACACAAACTTTATACACCGCTTCAGATTTGACACTTTGCAGGATCTTTTCGTTCACTTAGAGCTGTTTTACACGCTGCATGAAAGGTCATCTTCAAAAATCCATAACAGAGGTACTTTAAATCACTGAGACTCAACTAAATAGCACTGCTGAAATTAAAATGATTTATAAATTTTAATGTTTCTTTTTTTTTTTTTTACTTTATGCCTTTTTATTAGGATAGGACTGGGTTGTAGACAGGAAGTCAAGTCACTTTTATTTGGATAGCACTTTTAACAATACAGATTGTAGCAACGCATTAAATAAACATTTTATTACTGTATGAGTTTGTCCATGCTGCCAAGCCCTATTATATACAGTACATGTGTACAGGGCCATAGGATACCATGGTATTGTGAAGTACAATGCAATCAAGTGTGGTGTTCTCTGTAGGACCGTCAGCCTGATTCACTGAAGCAGAACGAGTCAGTTGAGCAGGTCCACACCCCGTCCCTCCCCCTCTCGCAGTAACTGTGGTTACTGTGTGCAGCTCCGCCGATGTGTTGCTATTGAAAATGACAACATGCTGCCACTTCCTAGCCTGCACCGCACATCTGGTGCCCTGCATAAAGACTGTTTGTGTGCGCTGAGGGAAGCCCATGTAATTTGCTAATCCCCAGCACCATGACCCACCCGACAGTAGTTTGTAATAGTAGTTGTTTAGGCAAACATCATTATTATTATTATTATTATTATTATTATTATTATTATTATTATTGCACTTCAATTATTATTATTATTATTATTATTATTTTTTCATTTTAAAGGGTATTTCACCCCGAAATTTAAATTGTCATTAATTGCTCACCCTCATGTTGTTCCAAACCAATAAGACCTTTGTTTATCTTCAAAACGCAAATTAGGATATTTTAGTTTTAGTTTGCAATGCTACGAGAATTACCTTTTTTGTGCAAAGAAAACAAAATTAACATCATTTACTTAATGCTTCTGCACATATAGCAGAAAAATCAAGGACATGCAGTCGGATGTAGTCGTGTGATGCTGTTTTTGGCCTAAACAACTGACATGAGCTGTTTGCGTAGAGCCAGTGGGTTCTTGAATAAACAGCAATTTGTAGAGGCACTAGGCTGCATTTCCCTTCCTTTGTTTGCACACACAGTGTCCCTCTGTCTCCAGCCCAGCTCGCCTGCATAGAACCACTCTGTACCGAGACCTGGTCTAGCTCGTCAGTGCTTTCTCCCTCCCATTCATCTGTTCTGACACTGACTGTTGTGATAATACAAGAAAACATGGGTTTAGAAGCTAAAACTGCGTCTTTGATCCCAGAGCTTAGCTGCAGACACGTTGGCGGCTTTAAATGTAATTTGTAGCGCGTTATTGATCTGAATTGAGTCATAGTGATGCTGTGGAGAGATGCCGTTCTCCCTTTCAATCCAATTCTTGCTTCCTCCTTCCAGAGGCATGAAGGTCATTGAGAACAGAGCTCTGAAGGATGAGGAGAAGATGGAGATCCAGGAGATCCAGCTCAAGGAGGCCAAACACATTGCTGAGGAGGCCGACCGCAAATACGAGGAGGCAGGTTTTCTCAGCCACTAAACCACATGTGCATTACTTCCTGCCTAGTCACATGACCTTTCACACTGAAAGTGTGAACAAGCAGATGCTTGCAGTTTAGCACAAGCATAAAAAAAGTGTTTTGTGTTTCGTAATCTAATCAATATAGTTTTGTGATTTTTGTTTGTCTTTGCTTGATATTTATTTATTATTATTATTATTATTTTTTTTTTTTTGTATTTGTGTTATTGTTTTTGGGGTTTTTTTTATTGCCTTTTTTGTTTGTTCATGCTTCAAGTTGTTTTTGTTTCTTTTCTTTTTTTTGTCTCTTTTGTTGTCTTTTGTTTGTTTTTGTTTTTTTTTCATTTGGTCTCATGTAATGTATAGTACTAGTATATAACTGTCCCATGATCGTGTGTGTGCACGCAGGTGGCCCGTAAGCTGGTGATCGTTGAGGGTGAGCTGGAGCGCACAGAGGAGCGCGCCGAGCTGAATGAGAGGTATGAGACTTTCCTCCAGCCTCTGCATGTTTGCCAACCTACAGATACACGCATTCATATTCATGCATGTGCCTGACCCTCTTCACACACTCACGCTCTTACAGTTTCTGTGTCTGGAGGCATACACAGAATACATGAGACGCTAACTGGCCCTTTACTTTCTGAGATCGGTATATACAAATGTATTAATAACTAAAACTTTATATCTGATTGTTGTTGGGTTTTTTTTTTTGTTTTTTTTTTAACCTTGGTTTCTCTCATGCAGTCCTTTTTGTAACCAGTATATACATATTATGTCAGCCTCCACCTTTTCGTGAATGGTCCATTGTTTTAAAACTGTTATCATACCGTAACACTGCTTTTAACTTGAAATGAATTCTCTGAATGGCATCCTCAGTTGTTGTGATCTATGGCATTATACAAATACGCCCACTTCCCTACTATCTTGTGTCCATTTAAAAAAAAAAGCAGTAGGTCGCCAAGTTGTGTATCTGCATACAAATTCATTAAACGATAGGGCGTCCAAGTATTTTCTTCTTCTACCTCCAATTCTGACTCAAGTTTGCACTTTATGCACACATCAACTGTAGCTTAGATTTAACATGACAAGGCGCCTGTGTGTACATTCCCTAAAAGTTTTACTACCATATTGCTAATGGCTAATACCTGCTTCACATTCCTGTTTTGCTTGTGTTATGTTTTTTTGATTTATATTGCATGCCCTGTTAACTTGCATGTGGCCCGTGTTTGGAATGGCCTTCCCTCTGCACACACTAACAGACGCCTTCGAAGATCAGAGGATGAGCTTCGAGTGTTGGACCAAACCTATAAGTCATTAAAGGCATCAGAAGAACAGGTACTACTTAGGTCACATGCATTAACCTTGTGTACTCTGTAGTAGGCAAAACCACAGTTTCCCTTGCTTTCCACCCATGCAGCTTTATTTGGTCCATCTTTTTGTTTGTTTCACACCCTTCTAACTGGCAGGAATGCTGCAACTTGATTTCTTCTCATACAGTGTAACTCCTAACAGCTTGCATGCAGCAGTTATGTAGACTTTGGTTCATGGCACATTCCTGCTGTGTTACGGGGACTTCGGATTCCCGATTCCCCTTGTCCTCCATCCCAGTTTTTGATTGATTTTTTTGGGTTTTTGTTTCTTTTGTTCCTCTTTCCTGATGTCCCTCTGTTCCCGCTTCTGGTTGTCCTCCTCTCAATGTACCTCTCCCCCTCCTCTCCTCTGTGTTCTGTGTATAAAACACCAGCAAATGCTCTGAGCTTGAGGAAGAGTTGAAAACTGTGACCAACAACCTGAAGTCCCTGGAAGCCCAGGCTGAGAAGGTAGGTGTGCTCTGCTGCCGTCCCAGGCACATGTCTACCCCTCCTCCTCAACAAACCGGGATAACCAGTGTTTCTATATGTTTAGCAAACCATCTGTCTGTATATGTCAATGAAGCGTTGAATTGTGTACTTTCTTGCTTTTGATACCTTTTCTGATTTGAAATGTCGTGATGGTTTAATCGCATCCAAAATAAGTTTACATAGTGTGTGCTCTGTGTAGATATTTATAAATACAGACATGTATATATTTAAGAAATATGTAATACTTAGATTCACATATAAAAGCGTAAATATTTGTGTATATAAATGTACACGGTACAAACTCATTATTTAAACATTAACATTTTGAATGCAATTAATTGATTGGGTTTTTTTTTTTTTTCATTTGTATGTATGTTTGTTACAAAACATCAGTGGAAGTGTTCAGTCATAGATTTGAGAATTGGAGAAAAATAAATGTGGTTCATGTGCAGTAACAAAGCCTGAGTGCTATCGAGCGGAGAGCTAATGCAGTGTTAAATGCTAGTGTGTTGGTTTGTGTTTTGATGTCACTCTTATGATGTCTGCAGTACTCACAGAAAGAAGACAAATATGAGGAGGAGATCAAGGTCCTCACTGACAAACTAAAGGAGGTATGAACCTCTTTCATGATGTTTAGTCATGCTATTACTGTGACTTGGCCAGTATGTCAAGTCTTATATCACTATATGAATACTTTTAGATCACCATTACAGTGTCTATAACGCGCACACACACACAGAAATAAATAAAAATTAAATCAGAGGTTATTTTTTTTTTCCTACCAGTTCTGGCCATTTATATGCTTGATTAGCTACAAATGACTGTCCCAGCAGTCTCAGTGGTTTTGTCTCTTCTCTGCTGCAGGCCGAGACCCGTGCTGAGTTCGCTGAGAGGTCAGTCGCCAAGCTTGAGAAGACCATCGATGACCTTGAAGGTACGACTTTCATTTCAGTCATTTAAGCCCCTGTCAAATGTTGATTCACATGCGTGATTGTATTCAGAGCGACTACCTCTTTCGCTTCAGGTCATAAAGCTTTCAGCCTTTTATTCCTGTACCATCATTCTGTTCCTCAAACCTTCTGCCCTACTGGCCCTCTTTCAGCTTCCTTATCGCTTCAGTCGCGCAATTAAGCATTACCTCTTTCGGAGAGAGCAGCCATTGTGCAGATCCACACACACAGACTTCACATTGTTTTGTAAGGTGACACTTGTGTTACTGAGGTCCAGTTACACGCAGCATTTATACTCGATTAGGCTTTAATGACCTGCTCTTAAATAGTCTTCTCCTGTTCTGCTCGCATTTGGATTTACACAAGCCCAAGTTCATTTTCATAACTGTACTGCGTGTTTGCACTTTGTTAATGTATCTGTGATAATTCAACATCCTGGTTAGAAAGGCATCAGTGAGAACCTTAACAGGGAGAGTTTATCTAAGTTGTTACACAAATGTACAGAAAGTACTGTAAAAGTAGTCAGCAGCTATATTTCCATCCAAAGTTGCGGATTAAACGCAAAATTGGGAAATCTCATAAAACGTTTGCGAATAAAGCGGCGTTTCCATCCAGTGAGTTGAAGATCACTTACTGATTGACTTAAAGAAGTAGAAGGCACCGCATACATTTAATAATCTTTGTATACGATAAAGCTGCTTGATGCGGTAATGCCATCTTATTTTCAGAACCCGCAGTCTGGGAATGAATCCTTACCAAGCATTTTGACGAGACTTTTCTCAAGCGTTTTAGAGTGACAAAACTAGCATTTCAGATGCTGTGCAGGAATGCTGTCCTATCACAAAGTTGCATGTCTTTTTTGATGCACATTAAAAAAATTATTCTGTAAAAGTGTTTCCACCGTATTTTAATGCGTACGTTTTCTTACCAGATGAGAAAATTATTCTTAGTTGAGCGCGCAAGCGTTGTAAAAAAATTCGCATAAAACTAGATGAATGGAAACATGGCTAACGACTTTTGCATTATAAAAAAGTATGCAAAATATTCAAGACGTGGAGGTTTGACAACTGACAAGACAGGCAGAAACCAGTGACCGCTGGAATGACATCTAGACAAGCCATACGCTCAAACAGGTGGAAAAAGAGCATTCAAAGGGCATTTTTCTGACCTTAGTTTTCCACTGAAGAATTAAAGTCAGACAGGTTTTGAGTGAATAAATAAGGGTCGAATTCATTTAACATCTCGTGCAGCTAGTGACCTGGAGCTTTATTTTTGTTTGGTCTTTGCCTTGTGTTTCAGTTCTTTTCCATTCCTCCTTAACTTGATTTTCTGTTTTCCCTCCACTCTCTCTGTCTTCACGTCACTCTCTCGCTGTCTGTCACTCGGTCACCGGGGCTCGTCTTGCCGCTGGATTGGATGCTTCACTCCTGCACCCGTGTTTATCCCTTTCCTCCACCTCTTCCTCTCCACCCCTCTCTGTCCCCCATCCATCAAACACCCGATAGATGAGTTATATTCCCAGAAACTCAAGTACAAAGCCATCAGCGAGGAGCTGGACCACGCTCTCAACGACATGACTTCAATGTAATTCACCTGCGGTCTCTGCCTGTGCCCCTCCCCATTACCCATAATCCCTCTCTCACCCACTCTAAATAAGGTCTTGTATCTGAAGTTCATGCATTGACTCTTTCCTCTGTTTAAAAACTCTATCTCTGTAACTCTACAAGGCTAATGGTTCCTGTACTGTTATTTGAGGTATTTGAAGTATTTGCTTATTGCAAATTTGTCCATGGGGGTTAACGTGAAGGCCATGTCTTGTAGAGTCAGTGTATAGTGTATAGAGTTTTGTGATCTGAATTCATAATTATTGTATTACTTCATTTCTAATAATCTTGTGAGAAAACGAAACTCCTAACTCTCAAATGTTTGGTTACATTTTTGCTGGTCAGTACTAGGACTGGGTGATATAACTTTTAAAAGTTAGTGTAATGATAAGCATTATTTTAATGGTCGAAAAAATAGAATATTTTATTTGTTTATACATTAACATATACATAATATAGTGTTACATAGTGTTTATTTATTTTATTTATTTATATGTGTGTGTATATGTATATGCATCAACACACACACCAATCATCCATTCAAATGTAAATTAATAAACAATGTATTTTAAATTAAACCTTTCTAATATACTCCGCAAGGATGCATTAAAATATTGACAGTACAGAACTGTTTAAATTACAATTAATTTTTAATGTTTTTAATCACCAAATCAGTATATTAGAATGATTTCTGAAAGATCATGTGATGCTGAAAATTCAGCTTTTCCATCACAGTAATAAATTAGATTTTAAATGATATTTAAGTGGAGAAAATTACTTTAAATTGTAGTTATATTTCACATTTTATTTATTTATTTTACTTTCTTAAAATTACAGTTTCTGTAAACAATTTTAAAAACCCTAATACCTCACCAAACCCAAGCTTTTAACAAAGGTGAAGTGTAAATGAAACGATATCCTGAATATTGTTACCATTCCTAAAGACAGTTTACGGTTTAAAATGCGTGTTTGTTTCATTTTAAAATGCAACAATATAGAAAGATTGACTATCACCCAGCCCTACTGGCAGCACTGTGAAGTCTTAACCCCGAAGCATGTGTGACAGTCAGAAATGCACCACGGTTTGGGATGCGTTTCATGCTCAGACTTCCTGTGTGCTGTGTTTCCTCTCCTCTGGTGTACGTTCTTCTACTAACAAGGTCTTCTTCTGTTCAGAAGACAGGCCCAAAGCCTGCCGTGTAGAAATGCTTTCTGACCCCATGTGTAATTCTCATATGTAGTAATTGTTTAGTAGCGTGAGCTGCTTGGTAAGTCAGCCGTGTGTTAGTTTGGCTCCCCTCTATGGCCAGTTAGCATTAGCCGGAGACGTTTGTGATATCATGGTTGAATAAGCAGCATCGTGGCTCCTGTATGTGGTGGTTTCTTCCCTTCTCTCATGTTTGATGGCTTTCTCTGTCCCCTTCCATCACCTTTCTTCTTTCTTTTTTTTCTTTTTTTTTTCCCCCACGCAGATAAAATGTTCATCAAAGACGCATCCCGCCGGCTGAACGACTTCACTCTGCTCTTTCCAGCCTTTCTTTTCCTCTCATCCCCTTCTACATCGTGTTTTGTTATCCATCTTCTCTTGTACAGAACCTTTAATTCTTTCGGCTTTATGTAAAACGATGTAAACGTCCCATTTTTGTTCTTTTATTTCCTTTTCATTTCTATGTGCTTTAATTGCTGTGGCTCTAATAAAGTCAGAAGCACTGGTAGAAGTCATGGGTTTCTTCTATGGTTATTGTTTGTGATATCAAGCCAGTGTATAATAAAGGCGACTAGGGGAGCGTTCCTAAAGCGCTGCACGTTGGTTTCCCCATATTTACATGTTAGGCAAATTCATCATCTCCTACTATTCAAATTTCTGTGGCTGTTTAATCAGGTTTTCTCAGGATAGTAGATGACGGTCAATTCTGTTCGAACATCTCATCATTAAACCGCACAATGATTAGCTGTCATTTATAAGCTGCTGGTAGTAAATGTTTCTGTGGCGATAAACCTGCTCTCCATGTTTGAGGATAGCTAGCATAGTTAATAATAGTTAGGGATGTGGTTTTAAACAAACCGCTAAGTATTCAACTCCACTGAAAGTTAATCATATGTCAGATCTGAGCAGATCTGGGCTATATCTGTGTGAATATTATGTCTAATAGACTGTATGTATAAAAAAATTTACTGTAATGGTGTTTTTAAGACACATTCTCAACTTTTTAAAAAAATATTTTTTAAAGCCGTAAAACGAATATACAGGAGTCAACATTTGAAGTGGATCAAAACCTTTCATCAAAGTTGTCCTAAAACCAAAATGTGTTTTGTTTTTGTTTTTTATCTTTTTCAAATGTTGACAACTGTATAAATTATTATGTATTATATTATTTTAAGTGCTTTGGGGATTTTGGGTATTATAACTTCAGACACATGACTCTTTTTGTTTTCTCAAAGTCAGCTCTAGCTCCTAATCTCTTCACATATTCTACGAAGGCTTGAGAATTCAAATCCAATACGGTGAATGTCAATGCAGTGCTAGTTAGGGACCTACATTTTAGTTTTTTTCTTCTGCTTTCTTTGTGGCGTGAAAAAATAAATTAAAAAAAAAATAAAATAAAAAATAAGCTTTCCATTGATGCACGCTTTGTTAGGATATATTGTAAAAAGATTTGCTGTAATTATGCAGCTGATTGCCAGTAACTTACTGTAAATGTATATTTATCAAATTTATTGGCAATAGTTTGTTCAAAGATAAATGAATATTAAACGGTAAAAAGTCATCTCTTTACAGAATAAATTATTAAAAACGGCCTCATGCAACGCATTCTGGGAACCAGATCCTCATCCTTTTTTTTTTTTTTTTTTTTTGGTTCCCAGAAATGCTTTGCACGAGGCTGTTATTTAATTATTATTTTCCTGTAAAGGTAAAGATTATTTAATGTTTAGTGTTAATTTATCTTTAAACAAACTGTTGCCCGTAAATAACAAAAATTTGAATCTCTTTTAATTTCTTAAGGAATTTTTTTTTTTTAACAAATATTTGAAAATACCCCTTACAGGAAACTGTGCGTTGTTAGATTTTCCAAAAAAAACACCATTTAGTATGTTTAAGTATTTTGAATTATGGGGAGACTGAACATGTCCTCATAAATCACCTTCATATTGTAATACCCATATCATTATACAAATTTGTGTCCTCATAAACCACATAAACCCACAGACACACACACACAAATATATTCATAGATATTAACATTAGAAATTCATCACTTATACATTGTTAGTAAAAAAATTTACTTGCATTAATCTATTTTGTCTAATAGCTGGAGGTTTGTTATATACTGTAGGTATAATGTAACTGAAAATGATTGCATACTTCCTTAGTTCCTTAATTTTCATGATTTTGACAATTTCATCTATGTAGTCATCGACTGCACACACTTCCCTGTATGTCTGTTACACTGGGCCGCTCTTATTGTTGTCTGGTCCGTCTGAATCCCCTCCTCCAGGTTGGTTTGAGTCTGAGTGAAATGCTACTAACCTGCAGCTGTTCTCATTTCTTCTTCACTCTTTTGTGTTTTTCTCTTTCTCTGGTCTTAACCTGCTGCCGCTCCTGTAGACCATCTCTACCAGCAACTTGAGAAAAACCGCCTTCTCTCTAACGAGCTAAGAATGGCCTTGAATGAGGACTAAAACTAGTGTGGACCGAATTGTTTGGTTCTTATCACCAAATGGTGTCTAAAATGAATGCTGTTGTGAATGAAAGTTCAAGGAACGTGTTTTTTGTAACAAAGTTACACTCTTGCTGCCTTCAAGTCATGTTGGAAAGACAATATACGACCAAAATTGTTGGTATTTTTTGTGCACTATAGAATTTACTTAATACTATATAATAGTTTAAATACAATTTTTATTTAGTAATAATAAGTTTTTTTTTTTTCTTTTCGCTGTTCAAAAGAAAAAAAAAATTGCCAACCTTTTTTATCAATTTCAATATTTAAACTATAGTATTACA
Source organism: Enteromius trimaculatus (assembly GCA_032361065.1). Taxonomy (NCBI): domain Eukaryota; kingdom Metazoa; phylum Chordata; class Actinopteri; order Cypriniformes; family Cyprinidae; genus Enteromius; species Enteromius trimaculatus. Next base: position 11,000,929 of record JAUMHP010000084.1, read on the forward strand.
TGTATTGTATTGTATTATATATATATATATAATAAAACCACCCTGACTTTGTTCATACTTTTATATTTAACAACATATTTAATTATGCTTTTTTTTTTTTTTAAATGTTAATTATTTACATTGTTATTCATCCTTTGCTCTAATGTATGTCGGGGAAAAGATGAGAAAAAAACACTGTGTTCAGTAAAAGTGAAACTGATCAATGCACTCAATAAATTGCAGTTTCCGCCCTCGTCCCAGATCTTGAAGGCAGCACGTGGATAATGGATGGCTAGCACTTTAATCAGGATGTCATCTAATGCCTGTTGCTTTAAGAGTCAGCACTCTTTAACTGTGTCCCTCAAACATTTCTATATTAACACGCGTGTGTGTGTGTGTTATATAGTGTATCTCAGTTCTGTATATTTATATGAAAGCATGAACGGAGCGTGTGAACGGTGTATGTTCAATGCTCAAGGCATCCTCTGCATGTCATTCCCTACATGCTTTGCTGATATTAACGTGTCTTTCACTTGATGTTCTAACAGAGAAACTCTCACATGCTAAAGAAGAGAACCTCGATATGAACCAGATGTTGGAACAGACTCTATTGGAGCTGAATAACATGTGAATCCTGCTCACGTAATCATGACCATGTCTGCATTTTGTTTGGTTTTTTTTTTCGTCCTGACAATTGAGTAACGTGCCATTTGTTACAAATCTTTAGTTTTCCTTGTATTGTTTTGTATTGTATTTTATTTTATTCTATGTAATATTATGGTACATGTTTGTTTTTATTCTGGTTGTGCACAAAGTTAGCAACAATTGCACTTAATTCAATATATGCACATAACGGTTTGAGTCTGAAGCCAAGTTGAATTGAAATTGAGTTTTTTTTTTTTTTATAGTGTACATGGGATTAGGTTGTCCTATGTATACTGGTGCTACTGTGAAGGCGGATGTCTAGCAGTGTGTAGCTTATAGTTTCTGATTCTATATATATTCCAATTTGGATATCATTCTTTGTGCCAATATTTAGCCCTAAAGGGACTTATTTACCCTCCAACTTTTATTTATTTTTGATTTCCCTCCCATTTTTGTCAGGCAACATTTTTGTTGAGTTCGCTTCTGCCGAAAACCATATCTGAAAAATATGAGGAAATCATATTTGGTTGTGCCTCGTCCATTTTAGTCATTTTAAATGTACTGTAGGTGTATTAAATGTCATATAAAATGTACAAAGCTAAAATAAATACAAATAAAACCACTCCGTTTGACCTTTTCTAAAGCCTGGAGTCTGTTTTTAGCATTTCAGGTGCACTCAATTGTTTACTATTCATCGCAGAGCTTTTCATCTCTTCCCACTCATCGCTGAGAGGATGTTGCTTAACAACGCATGCTAATCGGACTATCTGCTTCCTGTTACGTTTCATATTTGCTTTTTCTGTTGCATAAATGTCTCGCTGGAGTCGAGTTGTAGGGTCTGAGCAGCATCGCAGGACATGCACTAACCGAATGTGTTCAAACTGTTAAAACCACGTGATTGCAAAAGCAGACCATTGTAGCCGAAGTTACTCTTGAGGCTGTGCTGTTGAAACTGATGCAACGTTCGAGTTTTCAGCAATAGTATTGCTGCATGATCGTGACATTTTGGCTTCTGTTTTGATTGGTGCTCTGTAAACAAAGTATTGTTAAGCTTTAAATCTAAGGTTTAGATCCATGCATTTATATTATGTTTAAAAAAAAATTTTTTAGAATCTAAAGCAGAAAGCTCATCTAAATATCATATTTATAGCAAAAAATGTTATTTTAATATTTATTACATTTTATGTATTTCTGCATTTATAAATTCCATAATTGTATATTTTTAAATGCTTCCTTCAGAATAATTTTTATATTTTTAGACTGATAAATTATTTTGATCTACACATTATTTTCTTCTGATTAAGCGTTTTTAATTTTATTTTATTAAAATATTAATAAATCTCTATATATATATATATATTTTTTTTTTTTTTTTATCTAAGCATTTATATAATTTTGTTAAAATATATAATTTTATGTTTTTCTAGGTAGTGAGAGTCTTTCCCCAGATTTTCTATTATAATGTAGTTATAACGTGATTTTAATAACTATCTTCTGGTCTAAGCATTTCTGTATTTTATAAATGATTATAATCTTATGTGATGGTAAATAAAATACTGTGACTTTTCCCCGTGCTCCATCTGCACATCCAGAATGAAGAGCCTCTGGCAAGGTGAGCTGGTTTTTAAACTCAGTTATCGAGAAAGGTCAGGTAAGTCACAAAAAAGCAGGCTAATGATTGATCTGAGTGAATATAATTCAGTGGCGCACAAACTAAAAGCATGTGGCCCTTAATAATGCAAAGCAATATGATAAGTGATTGTTCCTGTGATATAAACATACAACAATGGACTATGCGTTACTAGGCTGCCTGCTGGCTGTGTTATATGACATGTATATTAATGTTTGTCATAAACCTGTCCAATTAACAGCTGCTTACATAGTACATTAAAGGAGGTTTGTTGACAGCAGCGTTAATGAGCGTGAAGGCGGGGCTTGCGGTCAAGCTCAGGATGCGCATGTCTAATTGGCTGACGGCATGGTCAGCTAGCATACAAGCCAATCAGCCGTTGGTTTGTAAAGTCTTAACCGTTTTCAAATTAAAAGGCCTTTTACGCGTCATGTACCTTGAGTACTTATTTCTTTCACTTTCCGTTCAGACTCATTAATATGTAAGAACGGGAATACGATATCTTATTTTAAAAAAAACAAACTATATGTGTATTTTTATATGCATTAGTCTAATTGTTGACTCCAGCTTCTTTTACTATCCTGTAAAAAAATATATATATATATGAGGAAATTCACAAGCAGGCTATACACATGTAAAAATTATTTGGCGGCCAAACATTTGCATTTATGTTAAACGGTTAAACGTTTGTCTTTAATTTATTTTGTAACAATTAGATTCTAAACATTTGAATAAACATCTGCATTAAAATTACTTAATTACCTTAGAAATCTGGTACTTTCTTACTTTTACTCAGTTTTACTGAAGAACATGTGCTTTCTTGTACTTTAATATTAAAGGTAACACTTTGATAAAGAACTCTAATTATTAACTTTACTTCACTACTTTCCATGTTTCTAATTATAGCAACGTTATTTTAATTGTTCATATTAAATAAACGCCGTGGACTTTTATTCTGCAAAACAGCTGCTTGTAGCTGCTTCTGTGTGGAGTTCAAACGGGAACTCTTCTGTACTCTTCTCATCAACAGTTTTATCATTTCCCTAATATATTAGTATAATTAGTGTTAAAGCAGTCATGTCTCGGTTACTGTGTTTATCACGGGGTCTCATATGCACACAATGTAAATCCAGTGTTCAGAAATCCGAGTCCTTCCTGTCTTTGTTGACATCCAGAGGGAAGTTGAGAGATCAGCTGAAGAGATTGATATCGACAGGCAGAGGACCTGTCATCACACCCTACAACAACAGGCACCCGGTCTTATGGCTGCTCGGTATCGGGACAGGTTTTGTTCTGGCTCTGGGGCTGAAATATCGTGATTCTGCGTCTGAACGTTGTGAATGTAACGTGCAGAAGACACTCAAATACACAGCCGCTATAGAAACCAGCAGAGACCTGCTGCAGCGGATAAAGGTACAGGTATCAGGACGACACTTCATTTACTAATCATACGTTATTGCTTTTATGCGATTTCTTTTTTATTTTTAGCATTATTTGTTGAGCTTACGAGATTACATGTTCTTCTGTATATTGCTGCTGTGTATATTTTGGCAAACAAATATATTAATATTTAACTCTTTACATTTTAAAATTAATAATTAAATATTCGTATATGCAAAACATACATTATATATAAATGTGGGAAAATAACGTATTTTAAATACCTTTTAAAATAACATTTTCTTAGAAAAATCTCATATATATAAATCTGAGTACGCCAACTCACATTTCAAACTTTTATCTCTCATTTCTGAGATCCGAGGGATATAAAGTCAAAACTGTCTGATGATAAAAATGTTTTCTTCAAGTCAGAATTGTGAGATATGTTGAATGATTGATAATTGAATTGAATGAATTGACAATTTTTTTGGTTTACATATATATATGTGTACTGTGTACTGTATATTTATGACGTATATATAAATGCACACACATGTAAATGTATAATATATATTTCAGAAAAATTGTATGTTTGTATATTAAATATATTTAGAAATAATATAAATATATACATGTTAATAAGAAAATATTTACTGAATGTTAATGTATGTTTATATACATAATGAATATGCACAGTACACGTGTATACAATATATTATGTAAACAAAAATGTGATTTATAGTTTGTATTATAAATATTAAAACCATTTGTTAAACTGTATTTCTTAATCTTTATTTAATTATTTAAACTATATTTGTTATTTGTTAATTATATATTTTAAATATGTGTGTGCGTGTGTGTGTGTGTGTACATATATATATATATATATATATATACATGGCCAAAAATATTGGCACCCTTGGTAAATATGATTGAAGATGGATGTGAAAATAAATCTGCATTGTTAATCCTTTTGATATTTCATTAAAAATATAAATATTTATATATTTAAAATGGGGAGGAAACATTATTATGAAATAAATGTTTTTCTCTAATACTCATTGGCCACAATTAATGGCCACCTTTTTATTTAATACTTGTTAAAACCTCCATTTTCCAGTTTTAACAGCTCTAGATTTTCTCATAAAAATGCCTGATGACTTTAGAGAACAACAATTCTGACCACGACTATGTATATATATATATATATATATATATATATATATAATGTATGTGTGTGTATTATGTATCTCTTTATTTTCATTTTAAATTTCTGATTCAAACGTTTATAGTGCAGAATGGCCTACAGATAAGTTGATTATTTTGCAGGATGAAGTTGGAGCACCTGGGATGGTTATCGGAGTCTCAGTGGATGGCAGTCCAGTTTGGTGTGAAGGTAGGAAGCCTCCCACCACACACTGATGCTAGTTCCCTTGAAGGCTCTGGGGTAGTTTGCACTACTGTGGGATTTACAAATGCTTACAATGACACATTTATGTTAATACCACAAGTTCACATCCAAAGGGGCGTAGTTCTTTACTAATTTCGAAGCCTGTGTTAGTTCAGTAACTCAGAAAGCAACCACCGGCTGTATTTGTTGTCTCACAGGGGTTGGCTATTCAGACCTGGAGAACAGAGTGCCTTGTGGTCCAGACACAGTGATGAGAATCGCCAGCATCAGTAAACCTCTGACTGCAGCCGCCGTCGCCAGACTCTGGGAGGATGGCAAGATAGATCTAGACGCTCCTGTCCAAAAATATGTGCCAGAGTTCCCACAGAAACAATTTGAAGGGGCGGATGTGAGTGCATCCATATATAATTTTTCAGTGTGCTTTAGCACACTTTTAGCATGTTTTTAACTTTTCGATAGCATGATTTAAGACATTGCTAGCATTTAACATGTTGTTGCATGATTTAACACATTGCTAACATAACTTAACATGTTGCTAGCATAATTTAACACTTTAACACATGATATAACATATTTCTAGCATATTTAACATGCTGTTTGCGTGTCAAGTTGTCATGATTTAAGACATTGCTGGCATTTAACATGTCATTATTTGATTTTACAGATTGCAAGCAAAACTTGATATGTTTCTAGCATGTTGCTAACATGAATTAGCCTAATGGGCAGTGCATCTGGAGTTTGAAATGTTAGCATTATTTAACACATTTCTAACACGATTTTACACGTAACGTGTTTTATCACATTGATAGCATGATTTTAAACACGTTTTTGCTTGTTGCACGATGTAACACATTGCTAGCATAATTAAACATGCTCCTAGCATGATTTAACATGTGTTAGCATGTCGCCAACCTGAATCAACCCATCGGTAGCATGTGTAGCATGCTGTTTGCTTTATTTAGCACGTTACCAGCATATTCTTAACGTTATTCAACACATTAACATGATTTAGCATGTTGCTAGCTTGATTTAACACATTGCAAGCATGTTTTTAAAATGCTGCGATGTTGCTAGCATGAATTAGCATGTTGATAGGATGTTTCTAATATGATGTAAGGTGTTACTTGGTGTCCTACCATAACTGTTAAGCTTTGTTAGATTAAATGCTCTATATGTGTTATTGTACAAAAGTTTTGACACCCTCAATAAAAGACTATGGGAATTTTCGAATGATTTCCAACCTAACATAATTCATACGGTTGGCATTTAGCGTTCTTTTTCTCTGTCCTTAAACCAGGTCACAATAACGCCCCGGATGCTCCTGTCCCACTTGAGTGGCATCCGTCACTACGAGAAAGATGCCAAGAAAGTGAGAGAGGATAAAGAGAAAGCCAAGCGCCTTTTAAAGCCTGCGGAGAAGAAAGAGGAGAAGGGCTCAGACGAAAACAAAGAGAAGCCAAAAGCGGAGGACAGCAGCGCTAAAAGCAAAGAGGCTAAAGGAGGCCAAAGGAAGAAAAAAGAGTTCGAGCAGGAAGAGTATTACCTCAAAGACAACTTTGAGAATGTCATCCAGGCTCTGGACTTATTCAAAGACGATGCTCTGATTTTCAAACCCGGTATGCCTTCACTGCACACAACAAAGCACTGTTATAATGTGCTCTAAAGTTGGGTTTATTTTCAGAGCTTGTTGCCTTGATATCTTGATCTTAAGCTTCACACGGTTTACTCGCTCTCACATCGGTCCAAAGCTGACTAGTCAAGGAATTCAAAATGAGTAGTTTAGCAGAATGTCTCTGTTGCACTGTGACGATTCTCTGCAGTGATTTGCGTTTATAATGTAGGTTCTACGTTCCTGTATTCGACGCATGCGTACACCCTGCTGAGCGCCGTGGTGGAGAGAGCAGCAGGTCAGCGCTTCCTCGACCACATGATGAAGATGTTTCGAGAGTTGGGCATGCTGAACACAGTACCGGACGAAAATGACCCCATCATATACAACCGCTCCAGGTATAGGAGAACAAGCAATTGAAATATACCCGGCGCTGATAGCAATTGTGTTACGGGCTTCCCAAGTTCGAATCCTTCGAAACTTCACTTCTTGTCTGCTCAACCCAAACCGTGTTTCCATTACAGATTTGCGCAAAAATTTGGCCATATTTTAAAAAAAAGTTACCTTTTGCCTCCCACGATAAGTCATGGACAATGGATTTTGGTGAAATTTGATGGATTTTGGATATATTTATTCAAAAGAGGTATATGCATGTAACTTTACAGAGGAACCACGGAGAGATACTTCAGAAACATGCATGGCATGGCTGAAATAAACACAAGCATCCACTAGAGTGGGCAAAATCAGCTTTAGTGCTGTGTAAAATGACATTAAGCATTAATAGCAGGGAAAGGGAAAGCCACTAATACTCCAGAACCACCAGGTTATAGTACATTGAAGAATGATCATATGACTTTTTAGATACGCCATGTGACCTGTAAATGAGAAAAAACTGTTTCCATTATTCCTTATTGCAAATTATTCCTTTATCAAGTTGACTGAAAACCATCTCATGCGAGTGTATAAATGATTGCGTTTTTCCATGAGGCTTATTTTCAATTCGCAGTTTTGATTTGCTCAATTTAAAGGGTAATGTAAAAAAAGAACCTCTTCTTTAACAAGTCACGTGGATCATTGATGTTATTGTTAACTAAAGCTGTTTTTAAAAAAAGAATTAAATAAAACATACATATTAGATGAATAATGTAGCTTAAAGTATAATTAGAAAATTTGCTTGAAATAAAAGGTGGTGATTAATTAAATTACGAAAACTGAACCAAAAAGAAATCTAGAAATATTTTTTAAAAATTGATAAAAATACTGTTTTTTACTAAAATAAAAACTGAAGAAAGAAATATTACAAATATTAATAGATAATATATATAAAAGGTGAAATTGTGGTCTGATGCAGAGAACCCACATGCAGAAAAAGAGAAATATAAAACAGGAAATGATATCAAAGAGAATCCCTAAAGACTGCGTGCCAAGGTTGGAAAGACCCTTTAAATGCATTTTATTTTATATAACATATTATTTAAATATCGCTCTATATATATATATACATACATCATTTTTCAGGCTGTAAAATGTCATCTGGTGTGGCTTCCCAAAAACATTTTTATTTAATACTTTTTTGAATAATGACCAAGATGTGTACATTTAGGTATTTGTGTAAATACAAAGGTTTAAAGAAAAGATGGTATTACTTTTTACTTGGTTACATCACGTGACGTTTTTATAGTTATCATTTCTAGAAAAAATTTTTTCTTTTCCCCAAAATTGTATTAAATCCAATATTTTGGTTTCATGTGATTACACCACTTCTTATTTATGTCTTAAATACACTTATTCGTCATTGACCGGTTTAACCTCTTCCCTGTTTCCTGCAGGTTCTACCACTTCAATAAAAAAGGTCGTGTTATGAACTGCCCCTATGTGGACAATTCCTACAAATGGGCTGGAGGTGGATTTCTGTCCACTGTGGGTGACCTTCTGCTGTTCGGTAATGCTCTGCTCTACAGCTATCAGATGGCCGAACTGAAGAACACAGACGGGCTGCTTCCTGGCTTCCTTAAACCCCGCACAGCCAAAGCCATATGGGCACCGGTGGACAAGACTGAGGCATCGTGGGACAAAGACGGACTGTACGCCCAGGGCTGGCTTGTGGTGGAGAAACAGCAGAAATACGGGCATTGCCGCAGCCGCAGACATTACGTCTCACACACAGGGGGCGCTGTGGGGGCCAGTAGCGTCCTGCTGGTGTTACCCAGCGAGTACAAACATGCTCCTCCTCAGGGGGTGGTGGTGACCATCATCACAAACATGCAGTCAGTGGGGCTCAATGCCACTGCGCTGAAGATCGCACAGGAATTCGACAAGGCTAGGAACTAAGAACATGCATCCACTTAATTCATAAACACACTGCTTTGTAGCCATTTGTGGTAAATATCAGGACACTTCTTTGTTTAAAGTGCTGAGGTGTGTTCGTGTCTTCAGTTTGAATTCAACATTTTTGCCGAGACCTCGATTTTTTTAATCTTTATATATAATAAGGAACTGTCTTATGTATTGAAGAAATAAAAATGTCTCTGTGAAGGCCTGATCATTTTTTGTCTGATCATCATTTCATGTGATTTATCACATTTATTAAAGTGCAGCTAAGTAGCAGCGACAGCTTATGTAATTCTTCCATAACCTTGTGTCTTCATGTAATACTTGTGCTTTTTAAGATGCACTTCACACCACTGGAGTACAATAAATTAATTAAATAAAGTTAAAACATGGAATGGTGAAAAACATACTGTACCTAATAATAATAATAATAATACACATTAATTCACATAAAAAAAAACTAATGATGGTATTTGTCATCCTAAAGTAATTATATAATAGAAATTATTTCACACACACGCACAAACAGGACACAGAAGTCATGCATAAAAATCACCACAAGGAGGCAGTCATAATATTTGAATAACTTTATTAGAAGTAATACTGGAAGTCATTCAATTTCATCTGTTTGATTAACTGTATTTCCAATTAACGAGTAGTCAAAATTATTATTGGTATTATTATTATTTTTTTTTTTTAAGTATTTGTGTTTTCTAAATAATATGAAAATATACTTTTATATTTTATCTTTATTAGTTAAGAGCTATTTATTGGATTGTATAGTTTAAGTAGAAAAATTAATCATACAAAAAGTCTATGAACAGATGATATAGCAGTTAAAGTCATTTAAAGCTTTTGCTGTTATTATCTTGTATTTTTGTTGTGATTTTTGGTTTTAATGTAAATACATTACATTGGTTATTATTACTGTCGTTTTGCTGTTTATGTTCGTTACTGTAGGTATTTCTATTTTTGTTGTTATATTTTTATTATTATTTAATAATAATAAATTATTATTTATCAAATTCTAACCCTCCCTCCCAACATTATTCCTGGACATACCTTTCTTTAAACCCCAAACAGGCAATGTGCACCACAACATAGGCTACTCTAGACATGAAAAATATTTAGGGAGTGTGCGACGCTGATTGTTGAGAGCAGAGGTGGGTAGAGTACAAAAAACTGTACTCAAGTAAAAGTAATAGTCTGAATTATTTAAGTAAGAGTAAAAGAGTACCGGATAAAAACTACTCAAGTAGTTAGTTAGTTACTTTGGATCATATACTGAATAATATCTCTAGTCTATCTTATATAGATAATATATATATATATTTGCACACACCAGGAAACCACAAAAAACGTAATTGTTGATTATTGCTTGAAAATGTAATTGCACTTTAATTAATTATTAATTATGATTTTCACAACTTACACTGAATATGTTTACACTGTTGCTTGAAGTAACTGAATGTCATATTTTACTGTTTTTTGCAGCTTTCTATTAAAGGAATTCTGAACAAATGTCACATGCTCCAAATAATTAATAATAATAATAGGCAGCAAAACTGTTTCCAACAATGCAATAAATTATTATATTAGAATTATTTCTGAAAAATCATATGACTGAAAACTGGAGTAACAGCTGATGAAAATTCTGATTTGAATCACTGAATTAAATTATATTTTAAAGTATATTAATTAGTCTTTACTATAGGCTGTAGGCCTTTTATAACCTCTGACACGAAGATTTCCAGATTTGACGGTTGATCCAAACCCACGTCCTCAGCGCTACTCATGTTCTTAAACGTTCTGTTACACTGAGTGACAACCGCTTCAGACGAATCAGCGCGCGGTAGGGAACTGAAAGAATCATTTAAACCGATTCGCGAACCAGTTCACTGGTTTAACAACCGGTTTGACAAAGCCTTTGAACAGAATTGACTCAGTAGAATGAATAATTTGCGAATGGGCATCATTCATTACCCAGAGAAAAGTAGACGGCGCGTTTTGGAACAAATGGAAGCATTTTTAACTTGCATTAAGATAAAGTAACGAGAGGAGCGTCGCCCACAGTAACGAACACAGTAGAATAGGAAGAAGTACACAAAAATAAGTTACCAATTATATGAAATCAGTATTAACACAATTAATTTGCACTACAGGGGTACACGGAAGAGCACAAAGATGATTTTAAATGTATTTTTTTAGACATTTGAGGTGGCATGAGTCCGATTACATTAAATTCTTAATTGTTCTGTTAAGATTAATGTATTTAATATAATAGATATAATATATAAATATAACATTTTGAATACATAAATATTAAACGATTAAATAACTGAAATCATATTTTACAAATGAAACTAAA
>JAUMHP010000084.1:11023974-11038132 GCA_032361065.1 Enteromius trimaculatus
CTGCATAATGTTATACAAACCTGTGTCAACATTACTTACTATTGTCCTACATTTTAATGCATTATTTGTATATACATTAAAAAATCCTGCATCGGGCGTATGTCTAAATATAGACATACAGGCAGTTACCTGAATAGGGCGTATGATCAAATATGATCGCACCATTTTTCATGTCACAGCGTTGATGTTTGAACCGCCCCCGGGTAACTTCACGGTGTTGCCATCTGTGACTTGCATGCACTTACACGAGCTCACGGAAAGGCACGAGATCGCTCTAATACATGATCGATTAAGTTACCAAATATAGTTCTTTGCCCGATAAAGGGTTAATGTACAATGGCATTGCATTGACAGCACCTAAATGTAAACGCTTTTATGTCTGTACAACTTTACAAAACGACATATGTTTACAATCTTTTGATGTTGATATGCCTTACCAACAAGTAGTAGTATTCAAGTTTATTTCAAGCATACTTAAGTAAAGTATATTTTAAGCTACGTATATAAGTGCTCTAAGTACGCTATAAGTATATACTTATCAGTGTACTGGTAGCATACTTGTAAGTGTGCTATTTTAATACTCTTCGGGACTAAATTGGCCCACTTTCTAGTCTATAAAAGTATACTTTTAAGTATACATTAGTATAACGGTAGTAAACTTTGAGTACACTAGTTTACATCTATGTTTGTAGTTTGTACTGAAACTTATAGGTATACTGCTAGTTTACCTAATAAATACTTACATTTACATTTTTGTGCACTTTAAAGTATAGTCTCATTAAACTACTAGTTTAGTAGATTTGTACTCCAAGCATACTTTAAGTAAACTTTACAACCTACTTTAAGTATTCAACTTTGTCCGTATTGAGGTATTAATTTGTATACATATCGACATTGTTTAAAATGTAAACACATTTGTATAACTTTAAAAATCTACAAATATTTACAAATGATGTTTGCGAACAAATTTCGGGAGAAGCATGCACAGGTAATTAATCACAGCTGGCTCCTCGTCCTACTAATCATCCTATTATCTCGTCATTCTATTAGAGCAAGGGATACTTCCTATATTATAGCACTAGCCCCCTTCCCTTGGCATCTCATTCTAATGGTGTGTTCACACCATACTTGACTTGTTGGACGCTTGAGCGTTTTGAGTTTTTTTTGCTTCATTCGCGCGTGAAATGCGTTTCACAGTAAGCGCGAATTTGCATCACGAGAAGGGCTTCTGCCAGGTGCTTCCAGTCTCTGTGGTGGTTAGACATGAAGTAAAATTAGTTTTGAGTATATCTAATAGGCAAACTTTGTTTAAATTAACCTAGTATTATTTCCTTTTTTTCCTGTTTATATTAAAGTATGAAGATGTGTCGTACAGCTCCTCTACATACAGTGACAATGATTTTGTCCTCCATAGTTTCGGAATTCTGCCTCCGTTTGCTAGTAAACACATCACTACTAGAGCAAGTTCCTGATTGGTTAACACGGCACAAATTTTTGCCAAAGTTCAGATTTTTCAACTTGAGCGTTTTGCGCGAATCGCGCCGCAGGATATCTAATCGCAGCTTTGCATTGACTTAACATGTAAATCACTCGCGCTTAACGCTTCATTCGCCTCTGGTGTGAATGCAGCATTAGCATCCCTCCTCCACCACTTGCTGATTTCGTCCTCCGGGGGGAGCATGCAGGGTTCGAGCCAGGCAGTGAGCCGTTTGCTCCCCGCGCCCAGTAGGGTTGATAAAAAAGTGCAAAAGTTTACAGAAATACATCTTTACAAACACTTTGATGTTGACGTAGCTGATCAATGTTCACAGCACCTAAAATGTAAACACTTTTGTGCATGTAAAACTTTAAAGATGTACTAATGTTTACAAATCATTCGATTTTGTTGACAAACATATTTATAGAGCCTAAAATAAACTCTTTGTAAACCCTTTGAGTTATAACTTTAAAGATGTTTACAAATCATTTCATGTTGATAAATGTATAATGTTATCGTATCAACACATCTAAAAAATAAACTCTAATGTTTATGTGCAGCTTTACAAACATACACATGTTTACTAATCCTTTGATATGTTTATTTTACAGTTACACCTATTGGTTGCTTATTAGCTTGCATATTACTAGAATATTAACCATTTATCAGTAGAAATAAAGCACATATTAATGCCTTATTCTGCATGACCTCGACATCCCTAATCCTACCCAATACTTAACAACTACCCTACTAACTATTAATAAGCAGCAAATCAAAAATGTATTGAGGGAAAAGTCGTAGTTAATAGATGTTAACAAGTTTTACCTATTCTAAAGTGTTACCAAAGCCTTTTATGTACAACAAAATATACCTTATCAACCTGTTTAAAACATTTTAAGCCTAAACCCCTTTACATATGCACAAATTCCAACAGTGCATAAAACATGAACCCTTTTGCGTACAATTTTACAGAAACATTTGCAAAGGTTTATGCTGATAAATATACAATAGCATTAGTATTACAGCATTTAAAGCACAAGCTTGCTGTGCAAATGCTTCCAAATCCTTTAATGTTCATGATTTTAAAATGTCTGTGCAAATGATTCAAATGTATGCGTGCTTAAAACAAACTTTACATACATATACCTTTGGATACCAGTGAGATAACGTTGATTGAATGGACTGTACTTCTGTTCCTCACAGCCTTGTTTCTGTTTGTGTCAAATTAAATATGATGAAGGAATATTAAACTAGAATCAGCTCTGAATTACAACCAATACTAGCACCAGTGTCAATTTGTATTTTGTATTATGAAGAAGCGCTGTGTGGCCCTCACAGGAAGCTCCTGTATTCTTATGGCAGTGGTTTCGGTGTCCAGGGAGAGAAGGAGAGGGAGGTTTGGGAGGTCGGTAGTGAATGCTGAGTGGATTACTTCAGCTGCCGTCTTTGTTCATCAGAGCTGCACTTGTGTACTGTGCATTCAGAGCGAGTCTGAGACACGGGAGTAAGCAGCGGAGAATAACACGAAACATTTGACTCAATTACACACCACAGGATAAATTGCAAGTATACCGCAAAACTCCTTTATATTAAATCAAACCAATACCGCCATGTGAATATTATTTACACGTGCAGCACGTATTGCTGATCTTGTTTTGTGAGAAGCAGATATACAAATACCTAAATCAAGGAAAATCAACAACCCCAGGATCTAAGGATGTTTATTTTACAGCTGATTATTTAGGAGCATCAATAGAGAGACCATTTTAGAAACTGCATGGCGAAAGTCTTTTACTTCACTGTTTTGACATATTATCATTAATCTGAGATAAAACTGGGATAAGAGAATATTCAAAGCAGTTTTTTTTTTTAAAAGCAGTGACTTTTATTTTGTTTCACAGCCTGGAAAAAAACTACTATTTGCTACTGGTAGTCAGTAGGATGTGGTGGTGTTAGTGGAAGGTATATTCTTATTTTATATAGTATTTAAGTGGTCAAAGTATATATTTATATTGTTGTTGTTTTTTTGGGGCACACCCTAAAACCCAAAAACTATCCAGTATGGGCTAAAACATGCATACGAACAAAAGTCTGACACATTTTGTTAAAATAACTGCACAAACATTCCACAAAAGTTTTTTTTTTTTTTCAGATAGATTCAAGAAATAATATTTGGTTGATATACAATACCAGTCAACAGTTTTTGAACAGTAAGATGTTAATGTTTATGTAAATGTCTCTTCTCTAAATGTAATTTATTTCTGTGATTTCATAGCTGAATTTTAGGATCATTACACCAGTGAGATGATCCTTAAGAAATCATTTGGTTATTCTGATTTGCTTCTCAAAAACATTTGATAATAAGTGTAATATAAGAGTAGTAATAAGAGTAGATTTTCTTTCAGGTTTCTTTAATGAATAAAAAGTTCAGAAAACAGTGTTTATCTGAAATAGAAATCATTTGCCGCATTATAAATCAATTCTGATCAATTTAAAGCATCCTTGCTAAATAAAATGATTCATTTCTTTCATTTCTTTTAACAAAAAACTCCCAAAAGACTCCAGGCTTTTGTCTATAATGTTATAAAAGCTTTTTTATTTCAGATGAATGCTGACCTTTTGAACTTTTATTCGTCACACAGTCCTGAAAAAAAAAGTATTCAGCTGTTTAAGTATTGATATTAAATCAGTATATTATAATGATTTCTGAAGGATCATATGACACTGAGGACTGGGGAAATTATGCTGACAATGTTGGTAACAGTGTTGAACACAATTTGCATCAGAATGTAGAAAATGGAATAAATTTAATCTTTGTGTCATAAAGGATTCAGATCATGTTGCTAATTGTGTTTTCAGTTGATTGATGTTTGTATGGTAACAGGGTTGCACATAATGTAGGACGCAGTTTTACATATTTTTTTTAGTTCTATGTTTTAATACATACTGCATAACTGAGAATAGATGTTTAAAAATACACATCTGGGGCTAGCTGCACCAACTGGACATACACTTGGTTGTAAAACTAGGCTGTATCTAAAATGTGGTTTAACCCGTGCATAGAATTTATACCCGTTGCACCATCTTGGCGTAGTGCTACGTCTGACACGAAATCTTACACCTAGTCAGAAAATTCATAATGTGCTCGGACATTATTAGAATTTAGGATCAGTAAAGCATTAGGTTTTGTGAGCAGTGAAAAAAAAAAAAAAACACTGCAAGTTTTGTGCTTTGTTGGTTTTATTAACAAATAAATGTTCAGCTTTCAAATTAGCCTTTATCATTTTATCAGACAATACAAACTATAAATGTGTTTTTTCAGCCATCTAAAGTTACAGTTACCATTGCAACGTAAAGTCATTTTTTTGTAAAATTTATGTTTATTTACTAATACATTTGTCTATTTCATAACGCCTACTTTTTGAATCCTCATCAGTAGATGATATTATAAAAGTAGCACAACCATATTCAGCCTGTAAATGTATCATATCATATTATGTAGCTGCAGTGAAGTAACTGATATTGTTCCATTGTGTCATTCTACAGTCATGACACAGATTTTCTCGAGTATTATTCTGACCGTGTTTTGATCATCTGGTCATGTTGTTATTGTTTGAGTGTGTCCTTCTATTCGCCACACAAAAGGTGTATGTGTGTGTGTGTGTGAGAGATTGTGCACACGTGCATGCATACTTATGTGCTCATGTTTTCACACACTCATGCTTACATGCACTCTGACACACCCTGAGGACGCCTTTGTGCTTGAAACAGGTCAGCTAACATTTAGCCTCTGCTGTTCTGTCTAATGAGGTCTGTCTTGTTGTTTTGTGCAAAAACTATTCATTTTCTTGTCGTGACATTCAACATTTACAACAACACAGTTCTCTCTGCTTGTTCTCCTTGAAGAATACAGTACCATCCAGTTTAACTAACAGTCACTGTTTATGATTTCACCATGTAATAATTACACAATCTGCTTTTTGTCATATTCGTGTAACTTGTGATCTTCAGATGCAGTAATATGCTATTTTCCATAAACTGGGTACAAAATAGGACATGATACTAAAATAAAAATATGAAATAGTAAAATGTGATCCTTCAACAAAAAAACAAAACGTTTGTTAAAATCAGGATTGCATACTTAATATTACCTGAGCTGTTTTATTTCTTTATTAATTTAAATGGGGTTTACCGTTTTTTCAACCCTTGTTACTGACATTTGGGGCATATTGAAATATATTTTAAACACTGATTTGTTTTCATTTAATTTGTTTTACTAGAAAATGATTAATCATTTAATTAATTAATTAATTAAATATAGAAAATGCTCATGAATGTGTAACAGGGTTGAAAATATATCCTAAATTAAGCTTATTTTACACGAGGCTCTAGTTATTTGGTAGAAAATGCTGATTTATACCAATGATATTGGAATTCCAATAAATTAAAGAAAAACATTTAACTTTTCTTCTTAGAAATAATGTTGGTAACAGGGTTGAACTTTTGTTTAAAAAGGGAAAAATAGAAAATATTATTTGTCTGTGTGTGTGGAAGATACAACTTAGATTGTGTTACTTACTGCATGTTTTTGGTAACAGGGTTGAATACGTTACAAAATGTAAAAAGATACCATTTAAATCATGTTACTACTTGGATGCTTTGGTAATAGGGTTGAACACGTGTTTTGTCAAAATGTAACAAAAAAATCTAATATTATTTGTCTGTGTGTTAGAAACCATTTACTCTAGATCGTGTTACTACTTGGATGTTTTGGTAACAGGGTTGAGCACAAGTTGTCAAAATGTAAAAATAGAGGGTTTAATAAAAAAAAGTTACATTTTTGTAATTTGGCGGAAATCATGTGGTAACAGGGTTGTACTCTAAGATACAATTTAAAATTGATTTTATAAATGTATTTATTGTTAATAAAAGGTTTACTAGTAATTGAGATTAGATATATGTTAAAAAATATATATTTTTTCCATTTTAAATTGTTAGGCACACACCATGGGACAGTTTTACATACGTTTCAAATTGTAAATGGTTTTTTAAGTAAAATTGTAAAAGATAAAATATTAAAATATATTTTTACTGCAGCGCACTGAATATCAATTCAACAGAAGTGTTTAAAAATTATGACATTGTTAAATAACCTTGATGGATACAGTTGAGAAGGTCAAAACAAACTACTTTTCAATTACATAAAATTTTATCAAACACATCTAATGTTCATAACACAACAAACATCCATGGGATTGGTGACACTAATGCTTTAAAAACAAGTAATGGGACTCTGCCGTGTTTGTGCACTGCACCATATGCTTTAATTTCTCGTGCTTTGATGTATAGCCTTTAATGGCTCTGCAGAAAAAGGGGTCACGCAAACACCATGACTTACAACACCAGACATCTGTTCTGATCAAAATATTCTTCAAAATAACTTGCTTTGCATCTTGGGTTTGGTCCAAGTGAATCTTTTCTGAGCCCACAATATGCTGACACACTTTTTTTTCTCGCCATCATCTGGTTTGTAATACACCAAAGCTGCATTCTCGTTTAACCTCTGAATACTGTATAATGTCACACAAGTCTCCACGATAAGACTCTGGCAGAATATTTAAGTTTTTCAGACATTATTATATCAAGGCCGACCTAACGCAAACGCATTCGACATCTGAATCTCACAGCTGGTGACACAACATCCTGCTGACTAGCACAAACTCGCTAGATGAATGCTGCTTGCAGCATCTGGCTCTGAAGGTCTAACAGATGTTACCGGGATATCACTTGACACCCCTTTTGTACCCTATACAGTATGTGGTTTTACTACCTTATTTCGAGGCCCATGTGTAGACTTTGTAGTAAATAACTTCTCACCTATATCTCTGATCGTCACTGTAGTAATACAATCAGTTTTCTACCGTATTGTTATTGTCTTCTTCAAACCGCTAGCGAGTTCAGAGTCATAGAGATTATATCTCCTCTGTGATTTGCAGTGTGTTTAGTGTGTATGGAAGCCCATCACGGGATGTATTATGATGACTTTAGTGCATCCCATGCTGAAACAGCATTTTATTGTCTTATAAGGTCACAGAATCTGACAACTCAAATCTGTATTAAAGGAATTGGATATAAAAGAGAAACTTTAGATGGCTGTCCTGGA
Organism: Enteromius trimaculatus; assembly: GCA_032361065.1. Lineage (NCBI taxonomy): Eukaryota > Metazoa > Chordata > Actinopteri > Cypriniformes > Cyprinidae > Enteromius > Enteromius trimaculatus. The sequence goes on from JAUMHP010000084.1 coordinate 11,031,615, forward strand.
GATATTCACTGTTTTTCCTTCATTTCTGTGTAAAAGTACAAAATAAAGGGCTGTTTACACCAAGCAAAACAACGATTAAGAAAACTATAGTTGTGATAAAATAATGATAAAGGCACAGAAACTATATATTTGGAATCACTTTCAGAACGATTTTTTTTTTCAGCTGAATCTCTTCATTATTATTAAAGGAATAGCCTATTAAAGGAAAAGTACACACAAAATTGAAAATTGTGATACTCACGCTCAAGTTATTTCAAGTTCTTCTGTTGAGCCCAAAAGAAGATATTTTGAAGAATGTTGGCAAGCAAACAGTTACCGGTAGCTATTGACTTCCATAGAATGTGGAAAATATAATGAAAGTCAATGGGGACCAGAAACATTCTTCATAATATCTTCTTTACTACAGGTTTGGAACAACACGAGGGTGAGTAAATGGTGGAGTATCCCTTTAATTAACCTAACCTGTGATTGACAGTGGCTTTTTCCGCATGCCTGCGTAGTCTCCTCTTGCGGATTCACTGAGGTTCATGTTCAGTCGAGCTCCGCACTTTTCAAAGGAGGGTGCTTTCACTTTGCCGTCTGTGCATTTCTATAGTTGAGCGCAGCATGAGGCGCAAGCTATTTAGATACTGCAGAAGATTACAGCGTCTCTGTGAAGCGCCTGTCTAGAGACCAGCAGTTCCACTTAAAACATCAACAATATGTTCCATGCCTTCAGAACAGAAACATTCTCCTTTTCTAATTTTCTTAACATAAACAAAATATTTTTATTATTTGAATGCCTGAAGGTTTCCGGAACACAATGTCTTTGAAAGTCTAAAAAAAGACTAAGGATGGAATTGTGCAAATTTGTCATTTATGTTTTTTTATTATTAAAAGTAAATACTAAAATATGCAAATATTAAAAATTGTGTCCCCTTAAGCTTAGCAGACACTATTGAGGTATTTTAGTAAATACATATTTTTGGTAACCAGCTTTTATTTACGATGCATCAAAGATATAAAGCTGGAAAACATAGCAACCCATAAAATTGGTAGGTGGGGGTTAATGTTCGTCCCTGTGGGCTACTTTCTTATTTATTTCTATTGATTCTCTCCAGCTGATTTATGACGGTGCGCTGTAAACTAGCTGGGGGTAAAGTGAGACGCCATCTAGTTTTTACGTTGTTCAGTCAGGAAATAAAAGTAATTATAGAGGATATAGCACAACACCTTCTGAATTAAAAATGTGTTGTTGTATGTGTGTGTGCCATGCATACTGCTAGAATATATTAGTTCTTAAAAAGCACGGTAATGCTTTATTGTGCATGAACTTATTGGATAATAGGGCCCAGAATAGGGGGCCAGAATAATGCATTAGTTAAGCATTAATTAATGGTTAATTTGTTCAGAACTAAGCATTAGTTGAGCAAAAACACACTAGTAATTCATGATTAACCTAACATTTTAAGGGCCCGAATTATGCATTAGTTAAGCACAAATAAACTAGTAATTTATAATTAACAATTATGCATGAGTTAGGCATGAACACATATATAACTAATGATTATCTGTACATATAGTAAGGGCATATTATCCATTATTTACAATTCATTAGTCATTTTAAAGACTAAACAAAAAAACTATAAATACAGTCATGCTATAAACAAAAATAACCTAGTAATTAATAATAAACTGAATGTACAGTAACCACATTTTATCCATTATTAACAACTTATTAAGACACAGATACACCTATATCTATAAATCTCAATATTTATTAATTTTTTTTGTTATTATGTTTATTTACTTCTGGTTTCACTTATTGAGTGATACTCAAGTTTATTGATTAGGATAAGCTAATAATTAAGGCTAAACTATTAATATAGTGCTAATAAATGGAATTTGACCCCCTATTCTAAAGTGAAACTTAAATCCATATTAATTATGGCACCTATTGAGTAATATTCAAGTTTATGACTAATGAATTGTAAATAATGGCTAATATGGCCTTACTATATGTCCAGATAATCATTAGTTGTATGTGTGTTCATGCTTAACTGATGCATAATTGTGAACAAGTTAATCATAAATTACTAGTTTATTTATGTTTAACTAATGCATAATTTGGCCCTTAAAATGTTAGGTTAATCTTTAATTACTAGTGTGCTTTTGCTAAACTAATGCTTAATTGTAAACAAATTTACCATTAATTAATGCTTAACTAATGCGTTGTTCTGGACCCTTAAAATAATTTTAATAATTCTACTCTAAAATTAATAAATGTACACAGTACACACATATATTATGTAAACAAAAACTTGTTTATTACGTGATCTGATGGAGAGGGAGTTGGCCTTGTAACCCAACGGTCGTGGGTTAGAGTCCTTTCATTTAAATATCCTAATTATTACAAGTTATTAAGTTCGTTTTTGTGCATCTGGAATAGATTGTAACATTTTACATGCTTATAATCAGATTACTTGTTTATTGATTACATGATTACATACTTTTCACAGAGCAACTTATTGATTTTGACTTATTTTTTGGTTTGGTAAGCAGGTAAACAAAAGAGATCTTTTTAGTAAGTGTTTTAATTATTTTTATTTGTTTATTGATTTATTTGGATTTTAGTATTAGCTTTTTGTCAACTCACAGCTGACAGGGTTTTGAGAAACCCTGATGTAAACTGTAGTAATGTCACAAACACACACATATATATATATATATATATAATATAGAAAGAGAGAGAGAGATTGGCTATATAATGTCATTTTGGTATAACATAACATAGTTTAATTGTCTTATTTATATAATAAATGCTAAATAATGCAATGCAAAGTAAGTCATAGAGCGATTTTGGTGTGCTTGGATGTAATTTCACAGCCTCTTGGGCTCCTGTAACTATCTCTGATCACATCTGAACCTGGTCTCGTGTCTGTGTCCTCTAGTGCTTTTCCTTCGCTGTGACGAACAGAAACTATTGTGGGTGTAGTGCCTTTATAGCGAACACCCATCAGTACCTGACTGTGCTGCGGCTTTACATGTGGTTATTTGGAAATGTGATTTTGATGCCCTGAACAGTTTGTGCGTGTCAGGACTGATTAGATTCCTGTTAGCAATCGGTGGGAAGCAGTGCCAAATGTGCGGATAGCATCAGGGAGGACGGGACGCCACATGCTGAGGCCGTCCTTTACCAGCCAGCCGGCATGAAGGGTGTGAAAAGAGAGTTTGCGGAGAAATCAAGCGCTGATGTCATGAGCATTTTGGTGTCTGTAAAGCTATAATTGATGATGTACAGTATTGTTCATTTAGTACAGACTCTTTTTTTTTTTTGACATCAAATTTAAGACCTCCCATTACCGTAATTTGTTTAGATGTTTTAGTTTTGATATAATTCATTAATTTATAAAGTTACTTTAGTAGAATTTTTATAATATTATAAAAATACAGATTTTTTTGTTTTATTTACAACTTCAAAAAAAACCGAATCATTTAAAGTTGTATAAAAATAAAACAACATTATTGGAGTTTATTATAAAAGGAAGCAAGTAGTTACAGTATGGTTTATTTATTTAGTATTTTTTTCATTGTGTTATAGTACAGTAGTATTTATGAATTATAAGCCTTTGTTTTTGTATTTTGTTTTTGTTGTAATTTTATTTTAATATTTAGTGTTATTTTTTATTTTTTTAAACTATTTAGGTTTACCCTTTATGTAGTTTTTAAGTGTGACATAATCTCAATTTTTTTCTTCCAGTGTTTGTTTTATTTTATTTCAATTAAAAATTTTATTTATTTATTTATTTTTGAAAATCAGCTAACGATAATAACCATGCAATGTTCATTTTCATTGCAAAATTAAAGCATAAAAATAAATAAATAAAATAAGTAAAACATTAATACTTCTACTACTAAATTACTACTAATTACTACTTAATACAAAAATTCCTATCTTTTTAAATACAAAATCTTGCTAAACAATTATATAGAAATTTGAAAAAATTACTATTAATTTAAATATATTTTTATATTTTTTATATTATATTTTTAATAGTATTTTTATATTTAAATATGAAAAAACATTTTGTTTTTAAATTCTTATATTCTTTTCGTTTTGGGTTAAAATAACATGTCCTAGTCAGATTTCTTCAGATTTACCCAATTATTCATCATTCATTCATGTTTAATGCGTTGTTTGCTCAAAACACAATGCACACAGATGAAAGGAGAGCAGAATATTCAAGTAGAGGCTTTTCTGAAGAAATTACAGTACGTTTGGGTCCATAGCCAATAACATTTTAAAGATTGCGATGGGCCAATATCCAGCAGAAACACTCCCCAGTGTAAAGTCGCTATCTCACAATATCAATCCACACATACATACATTACAGTATAGTCTCTCTGCTGACCCTGTATTCGTAGCGCCTTCGTTTTCCTCTGTACTATTACAAGCTTCCTTTTTTCCCCTTTTCTTTGCACTGGCATAATTTATCTCCTCTCATCCGGCACGCCTGGGACAGAAGCCAAAACTCAGGTTTCTGCCCCTCTCTGCCTGTTCCGTCCTTTCTTCTGCCCTTGATTAAGCCGTCTTCAGGGTCGCCAGTATTGATTTCAGTTATGAGCGTACATTATGCTTACAGTTATCGCATTGCCGCTTACTTTGGAGGTATGTCTTCTCATCTGACTGCACGGATGGCAAGTTTTCATGTTATTCACTGCAATTAAAGACTACCGTTTTGTCATTATTTACTCTATTAACATTAACTATTTCAGTAAGCTGCCACAAAATCAAGCGCAAACGGCGAATAGCAAGCATTGCAGAAGTATACATTCGTCGCCTTGTTTACGCTGAGATTGAGAACAGCAATCCCAGACTGCAAACGTGAGAAGAATCAGCGCACTGTATCCAATAAATCAAAACCAGAACCAGCCATGACATCCAACTGAGGGACTTTGTTGTTTTGCAACAATATTGTGCTTTGAAATTCTCCCGATGCCTCATTATTGTGGGATGCAACACATGATGGCCGGACCGTGATGAATATTCTGGGTTTAGGAATCAATCTAGACACGTGGGACGCTGGCCTCAACTTAATCTTCTTTCATGCATTTCTTATGTAGTCATTGAGGGTTCAGATGCTATTCCATATTCCACGTCTGCGGCCGTACCCTTTTTGAGATTCCTCAGTCTGCTCGCCGTCTGTCTCGCAGACACATCAGTCAGTAATCGGCGGGGATACGTCTCAATAATGGGCTTCTGGGTCTCTTTGGCGTCTGGGATTTAGTTCGCTCTCCTGTTGCAAGTCGTTCGTTGTGTTCGTGTCTCATGCATTGTTGGAATAAAACACACTCCTTATCCCTGACCTCTCTCTTTGTACTGTATATACACTTCCCCTTGTGTATTGCGTTAGGACATGGCGTTTTTACCATATGCTAACTCCAGGACTCTTATTTATCATGTTATTTTCTGTTTTCGTGCTGCTGTTTTTGTTAGCAAAGTCAACATGAAACAAAACTCATTTCGCTTCCATATTGTGACATGTTGCCAAATGAGAAAATCTGTGTCTAATTGATATTAATAAGCTTGAAATTAAAAATCTGTACTCACCTATAAGTAGTTCCAACGAACGCAAAGGAAGATGTTTTAAAGGAAGTTTGTAAACGCGATGTTTTGGGTTTCATAGTACTGTAGGAAAAAAAAATATGGTGACCCAAAAAAGCCTGGTTACAAACTTTCTTCAAAATATCTTCCTTTGTGTTCGGCAGAACAAAGAAATTCATACAGATTTGGAACTACTTGAGGACGAGTACATGGTGACAGAATTTTTGTTTCTGGGTGAACTTTTCCTTCAAGGTATCTGCACACTGAGCCCAAAATTTTTGTCTGAAATTTTCCCGCATTAAAAAATAAATACAACCTCACGTTGTGTCAATCACGTTTACACATTGCCTCCGAAACTTTCATCCGTCATTAAAAACAATCAGATTAGGTTTGATTTTCTGCATTTTTGCGTCTGTAGCATGCATTTTAATCGGAACACATGACAAATATGGAAAAATCTACGCAACTCAGTGTGCAAGGACATTTACTGCCAATTTCTCTCAACAGAGCTACAAGAAAGATGTCAGCAATTAAATGAAAAAACAAAGTAACTTGCTTAACTTATATGAAAAAGTAACTCAGATATTTCATTAAAAAAATATTAAAAAGCCTTACTAGTTACTTTTACTTGCTAGCAAATTATATGAAATAAACAAATGCATTCGTGGACGTAATAAGACATGTCAATGCATTAGACATCCTGCAGCGCGACTCACACAGATTAAGTGGCGCGTTAAACACGCCGGTTTTACTTCACGCATAAGCAGCGTGCGTCGATTGGGCTTTCATACTGGCAGCTTGTACTGTAGTAGACTATAGACAAGCATCTTTCTGTCGTATTTTTCAGCGTTCTTCTCTGTGTGCCATGTGCTTTGATTTATGTCATTTCTCTGCACCTGCTACGCGCTTCTGCTCCGCCCCTGTGTGCTCTCAT
>JAUMHP010000084.1:11039488-11053087 GCA_032361065.1 Enteromius trimaculatus
ATAATCTGTGTGTGCATTTTCCTTGATAACAAGCAAGTTGAGTCAAACCACTTGTATATCATAGCGCAATCGCAAATCGCAATTTTGACCTTAATAATCGCAATGTGACATTTTTTCCCAAATCGTGCAGCCCTAGTTACTTGTAATGCATTACCCTCAACACTGGAAAAAAAATTAAACTTTTTCATAAGACAAGTAGATTTTTAAAAATATGAATTATTTGCCACAACAAAAAAATTGGTGACAACATAAAAATACTTCTAGTAATAAACAAGTAAGTAGTAAATTACAAGGAATCATGTGTGGTGTCTTGCATGGACTTTTATGCAGGGCCCTAAATGAATCAGTGACTCATTTTAGAAAATTGGTTTGTTCAGATGTAAATCGGTTCGTTGAAGTGCCTTAAATAAATCAGTGAGTCATTTTAGTGAAACGGTTCATACGGACGGTTAGTATGAATGAAGCAGTTTGCAGAAGTCAACTTTTTGCGTTACATGGTCAACCTAAATGAACTCATTCGCTTGAAGGAATCAACTTCCCACTGATTGGAAATTGGTTCGTTGAATCAAGGTGGTTTCTGAGGGTGGTTAGAGGGTATTAACCGATTGATTAACTAGATTAATCGATGGACTGAAATATCATTCACACTAAGACCAGAAACGTGTTCATGTCATGTTGACTTTCCATCTGTGAAAAGAGGTAGACGGTTTCATTTTCTCTGTGTATCTTTGTTGTGATTCAGGTAATTTTTAAGGTCATTTCATTTAATACAGTTCATGTAAGAAGAAAATAGAGTAGTGTGTCTCATGTGTCCCCAGGCCCCCTCCGCAGGCGGCAGCGCCGGATCTGGAGGTGATCTCCCAGCAGGTGGAGGATGAAGGCCAGTGCATGGCTCCAGTGCAGCTGGTCAGCTTTGCCTACAGGGACCTTCCTCTAGCTGCCCTGGACCTCTCGCTGGCCGGATCCCAACTACTTTCCAATTTAGATGAAGAGGACAACCAAGAGGGGTAAGAAGCTGCTAGTACACCGCTGATACCAAAACACGTACACACGGTTGCATAATTAGGGGACTTCCCATTGATTTCAGTGCTATGTAACTAACCCAAGTCCAAAAAATAGAACTTCTTAGAAGTGAATATAGACATTTAGACACTTTGTGACCAGTTTTCCCCTTTGAACACATACATGGAATGTTAAAGAAAAACACAATTTTAAGATTATATTTCAGAATTTAATTTTGTTTTCATTGCTGTTTATTTATTTAATTTTATCTATTTACTAGGTTCTCACCAATGTTTATCTAAAGAATAAAAAAAATAATAATTAATTAAAAATATATAAAATTTAATTACATTTTCAAATTGAGTTTTTTGTTCTTTTAAGTGAAAATTGTATATTTAATAGAATAAAAATACAAATTAAAATATTTATCTATATATATATATATATATATATGTATATATGTAATATATTGATGTAAACATCCCCAAATGTAGTTTTTAAAATGTTTATTTATTATAGCTATTAAAATATGTATATGTCAATATTAATCATTTTTTATTAATTTTATACATTTTTTTAAAGTTTATAACTATTTTTGTTAAGTATGTACACAAACTAGAACTAAACATTTGAAAAACATGATAAAAATTAATGAAGAGGCATAGTTTGATAGTTCAGTGTAAATCGAATCATTTCCGATAAATCAAATTAACAACCCTTTGGTTAGTTTCTCTTTTAGCGCTCTTTTTACAGTGACACTTTTAGTTTTCACCGGATAAAGTATTCCGTCGAAACATACGCCAGGCTGGGAAAGAAATATTCAGATATCCAAAAAATCAGGACAAACAGCATACTCTCACTTAGATCAACGATACTGACTTTTAACTGGAATTTCTGGAATTCATTTAATGCTTGGCAGGGGTGAGGTGAAAAATAAGCCCCGGCATGTCTTATAAACAATACCAGCAGTATCTAAAATAGCAGAGATCACAATCATCTGACATAAAGTAGTACTTTAAAGGAATTTGTTTATACATGCTGAAATGACTCGTAATGCACAACTAAATAGTTCAGGTCTGTTTGCGTATCATGATGCAGTTAAAAATAAAACTGATGTTTTATATTTATTTTATATTAAGATCTCAAATGGAAAGATTATATTTATACAAAATTTGCATACTGCACAATAAATCCATGCGCATTAGCTTTCGAAACCGTTACGCTTTTTCAAAAAGTGGATGCATTTCTGTCATTTGTTGCATTTTTTTTTTACATTTTTGACTAGCATGCCTGTGCGATCCATATCATCCTGTTGCATCATTTTTTAGATTTTTGGATCAACATTTTTTTCTGCTTGTGTTACTCCAGTCTCAAACAGATATATTGGCAACATTTTAAGTGACCAATCCATTGTTTTGGACATAATAAGCGCAAAGACCAGTGTCTCTCCTTCAGCATCTCCTGTTTGTTTTCAAATGCCGGATGTTTACCGCAGGAGGTTGGCTTCACGACTACTTCTCACCATATTTTTAAATGCCAGCTTTCAGTGGGTGTATTTGTGTTCCTCGGTGGGTAGTGTGCAAATGTGGCTTTAAAAATCATCTGGCAGCCGCATTGCATGCTGGGAGTGTGGAGCACCCAGACCTCTATGGCGCTGACTTGGTTTTTGGCAGTCGGTGCTGCCGTCCCGTCTGGGTAGCGTGACTCACCGTTGACGGCCACTGTGTGATGCTCTGCTACATGCAGGGAAAGTTGACAAACACCATAAGCTTAATTATGGCAGCCGTCACACTGTCCACAAGCCACGCCTGTGTGTGCGTGTGTGTGAGACAGATGGTCCGCACAGACCCTCGAGTGTGTGATTGCGTGAGTGTGCTTCTTGGATGTCAGCACAGAGCGTTCTGTCTCTCGTGATTCGCTTTGTCAGGTGACACAGTCAGGTGTGACACATAACTGTCCTTTGGTATGACAGCCCAGCTCAGTGACACTGTAAAAACCAACCTGGTCTCTTAAAAATATGTACCTCTGTGCACTTTTTGTTCAACACAGTTTTTACGTGCCTTGCTACATGTCTCGCCACAGTTTAAAAAAGAGTGGCGCTAAAACAAACGTTCAATATGTGAACCCTGGCACAGTTTTATTATGTTAATGTTTTTTTGAGCTGTTGTAATTCACGCTGAACTTTTATTTATTTATTTTATGTTAGGTGTGGTAGCTAGAACCTTTAAGCGATAAATTAAACAATTAAACATGTATTTGAATTCTTTGCCATTGAATCACAAGTTTTGTCTTGTCAAGTTTACTCTTGGTACTAATTCTTTACAGTCCAAATATGCAAACTACGCACTATGTTTTGGTCATTTGTTTTAACGTTTAAAAGGGTTAGCGAAGTTAATCGAATTTCTGCGTATTTTTACTTTTTTATTTAAAGAAGAAACTAATCCTAATATATAGTTCACATTTAAGACTTAATACTATAGAAAAGCGAAAAATTATTCGGCTGTTTTTAGCTTGTTTTTGTCTAAAATAAATAAAATTACAAATTCAAAGGAAATAATTGACTTAATATGATTTTTGTCAGAATCGTTCAACCCTACTGTGACCCCGACAGCAGCCTGTCTTTCTGGTATTTCTGTCAGGTATATTTTCTGTTAGGACATGCTTTCCGTCGAGGGTACTTTTCATTAGATTTCATTAGAGTTATATTATCTACAAAACATTTTCTGACAGACAGATTTCTATAGAAGACTCAATCAAGTTTCACCCCACAGCTTTGTTTCCGTCTCCCGTAACTGTCAGTAGAGAAAGCGAGAGCACAGTCACGTCACAGGTCGTGTTTCTGGTGTGACTCACATCTGAAGCATGTACTCTTTGATAGACAGGATATATTTGCATGGTTTGATGTCAGTTTAAACCTCATTTGAACTAAGCTAATAATAGAAGCATGCCACAATGGCAACTCACTTATTATCCCGAAACTTTAGTGAATGCAGAACAATATTAGTATATAAATAATTTTAACACTGCTTTTGCTGTTTCAAAGGCATTATCGGTATTTCTTCATTTCTAGTTTTCTGCTTAGAGAAACAAACATTTGTAATGGCTTTATTGCTCGTGTGTTATTAGTGTAGGGATGGATCTAGAAATGTAATATTTGATTAGATTATTATCATATTTGAAGGTAAGATAAGACGTTTAACGCACCAGCATTTTGACTCTAATTGTTTTATTGAATAAGAGATAGGATAAGCTTTAAATGCTGCATCACAAGTTTAAGTGTACTCTCTTATGCTCACCAAGGCTGCATTTACCCGAGTAAGTAATACTGCAAAATATTTTTACAATGACTGGTTTTGTTTACGCTTTATTTTGACAGTCCACTTTAGACATTCTACTAACTATAAGTCAACTACATGATAACTAACTCTCATTAATATGCAACTGTATGTCTACTAACTCTCAGAGTAGACTGTTAGGGTAGGTTTAGGGTTAGTAGAGTAAGTTGACACACTGTATACTTGCAAAGTTTCTCACAGTCAGTATGTAGCATATTGCGAACCCGTCAAAATAAAATGTTATAAGATATTAAGCAGACAGCCTACTAATACTCTAATAGTGCTGTCAAGCGATTAATCGCGATTAATCACATAAAAGTTCTTGACATAATTTTGACACACACACGTACATTATATATTTATGTATTTACATGTAAATGCATTTATTTAATATGTAGTTGCAAAGTTACTTACTGTAAGTAGAATATCTGAAGCAGATTATCGAAAATAAAGTGCTACTCTGTTTTCTGTTCGCATATGTTTAAATGTGATTTATTCCACGTGGTCCTTCAGAAATAATTCTGATGTGCTGATGAAGCTAAAATTCTGATGTTGAATTTTTTTTTTTTTTTTTTTTTCGTTTATTGATGAGAAAGTAGACTATTTATTTGAAATAGAAATATTGGTAACACTTTATTTTACAGTTACACCTGTTAGTTGCTTATTAGCATGCATATTACTAGAATATTAGCAATTTATTAGTGCTAATGAAGCACATATTAATGCCTTATTCTGCATCCCTTATCCTACCCAATAACTAAACTTAACAACTCCCTTACAGCAAATTAAGAACTTATTAAGGGGGAAGTCGTAGTTAATAGTTAACAAGTGTTACCTATTCTAAAGTGTTACCAAAATATTTTGTAGCGTTATAAATGCCTTTACTGACACTTTTGATCAATTTAATACATCCCTGCCAAGTAATGCATCCCTGCAAAGTATTAGTTTTATGACAAAAATCAAACTGACCCAAACTGACGTCTCACACCTTGTTATACATGATTCTTTTAATCAAGACAGGCTTTTTGATCATAACAAACACCGCAGCAGATGTAAAAGCGCTCATGTAGTCTAGCACACTCACTGGTGGGCTGCACGTGGGCGGATGGTTGTAGTTGTGAACTTCAGGGGGCATTTGCAGAGCTGGCAGTCTCAGTGCTGGGGCAAGACATCCAATGTGTGGGCTATTATTAGCGTGTGCTGGCACTAGGGCTTCCTGACCGGAACAGAGGGGTGGTGTGCTAATCGACTGCCCAAAATATTCATGCTTTCTTCACTGTTTTTCCTAACAAAAGACACTTGACGGAGAAAAAAAAAAAAGGATAATACAAAAAACATTTGGCATCCAATTATAATGTCCTATTGTATTGCGCTGGGGCCAGTTTTATTAACAGCATGTATAGTTAATACAATAGTACTAAATTAAATCAAATCACTTTTATTGACAATGATGAGTCTGCCTACAGAGAGGAGGTGAGCACTCTGACCAAATGGTGTCAGGAGAACCACCTCTCACTCAACATCAATAAGACGAAGGAGCTGGTGGTGGATTTCAGGAGACAGAGCAGAACACACACCCATCACCATCAATCGGGCAGTGAAGAATTAGCGTTGAAAAGACGCGGACACAGTTATTGTAGTGCATGACCTTATTGAATATGAATTTGTAGCAGTTTCTCTTTCAGATGCAAAAGCTATGAGAGTTTTAAAAATTAATCATGCAATCTAATTTAAAAACACGTTTTACTAGCATTTGTACTCTTCAAATTAATGATATTTAAACTTCTAGCAAAGTCTAGCCTCTTTTCAGCATACTGTGGCTTATTCTATTTTTTTTTTTTTTTTTTTTTTTTCGAAAATAATTTTCGCAGCACAATGTAATTTAAAATTCATCGTTATGTAAATTATATTTTTTGTATTTTTTTTTTAATTTTAGCGTTGTTAGTAAATTAACTACAGAAATTTCCTCTTGCATCAGTGCTGTTTTGGAATTGCATTAATTTGCCCTGTTTTGTAAAACTGGCCATTGGTCTTTGGTTTTTATCACAAAGAATGGAAAAATATATGCTATCAACTGCTAAATAGTTTATAATAATAATAACAACAACATTTTGCAATGTGTTAGTTGGCAGACCTTTTTTTATTTTTACAAAAATGTACAAATCTAGTTCATAAACTAAAAAAAACCTACCGACACATTACAATTTGTTTTAAAAACTATTTAGCCTTTATTAATTAATCAATTAATGAATTAGCTAATTTATTCAGTTTGAAATTTAATTACAGTATTAACTACAGTAATGCAAAAAATAGATATTTGACCAACTTTTTATGACATTTGTTGTATTTTTTGTTGTAATTCTTTAATGTTTTGTTTTACTGTTTGTTGACCCACAAATGAAATCCGGTCAATTAACCACAAACCTTGTTATAAATTAATGTTTATTCTTCTAGATTTTTCCCCTTAACTTTTTTAAATTAATTAATGACATAATTAATGCATTATATATATTTAATCTGTAAAGTGTCACTTTGTTATTTTTTTATAATCACGTTTTAAGAACTTAAGTTACAATTTAAAGACTGTAATGATATTCAAATAAACTTGTGCTGGAATTTACCACTGAAGTGTGACATCCTTATAACTTTTATGAGATTAATGGTATGCTGTTCAAATAAAGAGTTTGGGAGATTCAGCAGATATTTTATGCTTAGCTTTGTTGTTGTTTTTGTATTTTATCTTCTCTGTCCCTTTTCTGAAGTGCTGAGGTTTGTCTGCTGGCTGTGACAATTGTTTTTAGCTTTTGCTTGCTTGTTCTTAGCCTGACATTGTCAGTGGAGCATGCTCTTACCTGCTGATCTGAGACCAGCCGCTCCCTTTACTGTTAACGTTTAAAAGCAGTGAATGTAAGCGATACGTAGATCAGCATGCAACTTTTGACATTCACAGCGGTCACTGGAAATCAGTCTGTCCTATTTGCTTTTGACCCAGAACCTGCGAATAAAAGCAGACAATTCTCACAAGACGGCTCAGAAAGAATTATTATACATTATTATTCATTTGATTCACTTGGGTGTTTTATCATTATTTCACAAGTTCATGCTTCCTTATGATCATAAATAAAGCGTGGTTGACGTGCTGTTCAGGGGACGAGTCGGGGTGGTGACGGACTCTGAGTCCTAGTGGTTTGAACCCTTGCGAGGACTGAGCTCGTCACCCGGCTCGAACCCTGCGTGCCCCCGGTGTAGGAAAGCGTGGAACGAGGCGGAGAAGGGGCGGAGCGAGATAAGGAAGGGAAGGAAGCAAGCTTATTTAAGGAGGAGGCTTATGGATTTGATTGGATGGAATGGAATTGGATTGATTAAGAAATGCGGAGCCAGCCGTGGCTAATCATGTTAGCGCACTCCTCCTGAAATTTGTTTATCAACATCACTTGTGGTTGTCTGCCAACCTTGAAGGCTGGGGGACCTTGGTGTTCGGAGCTGTACTAGGAGTTGAGGATTTATTTGCCATTGCTCATACTTCGGGACAGGAATTAGAACACCCTAATCATAAATATTAAACTTTCAATGTTTAACTTGTCCCTTGACGTTTGTATTATGGGATGAATTATACATACTGTATGCATAATTTATACCTTATACCAAAACACTCTAAAACACATTAGCAATCACAAAGTAATATATTTTTACAGTTAGATATTTTTTGTTCACTCACTTCTTTATGTTTTATTATGTACATATTATGTAAACTATAGATTCACTTATTTTATGATGAGTTATCTAAGGCTACATGACTTTCCAGCTCTTGGTTTATCTCAGCTGTGAGATAATGGCACACTTCTAAAGTTATTATATAGTCGCAATTTGATGCACTTAAAAAACAAATAGGGACAAAATTACAAGTTATATCACAATTGTGAGATTTTAAATCAGAATTGTTACATAAAGTCACTTTATGAGTTATAAAGGCAGATTAAGTCATTGAGAAATGAAGTAACAAAGATTGTTCAAGTCAGAATCATGAGATACAGTTAAGTTTTAAGATTTAAGATAGCCAAAAATCTTTAAAAAAAGCCAAGATTACAAGAAATATTTGTGATATTTAAAGTCAGATTCTTATATAGGGATATAGTGATATTCTGATATATGAAACTACAACTATAAAAAATAGTCATATATTAATATAAAGTCAAAGTTACAACAAATGAAGTCATTATTGTTCGATTCAGAGTTACATTGTTGCATGAAAAACTACAAATAAAAGGAATTATGAGATTTTTGTGAGGGTTTTTATTTCATTCTGAGGTAAAAAAGCCATGAATACAAGAAAGTAAGTTGAATAAAGACACCATTGTAAGACTTAAAGTCTAGTTCTAAAATATAAATACAAAATTACAAGAAATTGAGTCTAATTAGAAAATTGTAGTCACAGCTGTAAGATCCAAAGTGACATTCCTTCAATGAAAAAACACAAATACACTAAACTTAATACCATCCCTTTAGTCAATTTTTGACTTATAAAGCTACAGCTACAAGAAATGAAGGCACCATTGAAGGATTTGAAGTCTTGTTCTACAATATAAAGACAAAATTATTAGTCTATAGCTGATCCAAAGCTACATTCTTACAATAAAACCCACAAAAACAAGAAACTATGTAACAATAATTTTGAGATTTAAAGTCACATACTGAGATAAAATGACAGTTGTGAGATTGAAAGTCAGAATCATTGTGGGATATAACAGCAGAATTACAGTTTGTGAGAAATAAGCCCAATTCTTAGATTTAGTTACTATCATGAAATATGGTCACATTTAAAAAAAGAATTAAGTCATAGTAAGCATTTTTACCGTCTCATGCTGAAACAGTCTTCTATGGCAAAAAGCAAATTCAGCTTATAATTTTCTTTCCATTTCTGCAGCCCTGAATGTGAATCAGCCGTGCTGTATGATGAAACCATATAACCATACTATTATCAGAACTCAAAGAGCAGGTTAAAAGCCTTGGCTGCACTTAATAGATTGTGATTATTGCTCTTGGAAATATCTTATGCCTGCTGTGTGATTATTACGTTATGTCATGTATTTATTTATTTATTTTTTATGAAGGCTAAGTTTCCTTTTTAAAAATGATCCCTATCAAGGAACATAATGGCCCAGATCAAGCCATCGCAGGCACCGGCTCATGCCAGTAATGATTTCTAGAATCAACAGTAATGGCTTTCCCGCTACTTTGGGTTGGATTACTAATGTGATGGGGTTTTTGAGAGTGACATGCAATTGAGATATCTGTCAAAACACTGATCGGTTCTGCTGAGGATTTGTGGCTCCGTCCTTTGTTTTTGTTTGCCCTTTAGTTGTTCTCTAAAAGCCAAGACCCTCACTGAAGTTTACTGAGCCCGGTAACGTGATGCCGTTAATGCTACCGCAAGTGAGGGTGATTTATGTGGAGGCTTGAAGGCGCTTGTGGTACAGCTTTGTGCTCCTTGATTGCTTTTTCTAAAAGTGATTTCCTCAGAGACCAACTTGATGCCTTCTCAACCTCTTGGTGTTGGAGACTCGCCGGCCGAGTTCAGCTTCTAGTGAAGCCGTGGTGTTTGTGAGCATATGCTTGGCCGCTCCATCTGCTGCCTTCCTTGGGTTTTTAGTCAGTGCTTTGTAAGTCATGAGTAATTAAACTGCATAAGTTTATATACGAATTCTGTCCGGATTCAAGCTAAATCAGATTTATTTTTGCATTTCATGAAGAAGAGGTACTGCTTTGAATAATTCTTAAAATGAACAACAAAACATGTTGACTTTTATACCATTTAAAAAGTTGTACAATCATAAGGTATATTACATCAGTCAATTTATGCTGCCTTTTTTATATGTAATTTGGCTAACTTCCTAACTATCCTTCAACAACAAAACAATACCAGAATCACTGATTTGCCACGGCTGGCTACGCATCACGTTACGCATCCCTCCTCCTGTAAACTATATTCAGATACTTTTTCAATATTACAATTTTGTCAAATAAAAAAATTTGAAGTCGGCTACTAATTAAAATATATTTAAAAAAAAAAAAAAAAATGTAAATGTAATTTTATTTTGAAAATATGTATTTTAAGATGGAAATTCCAAAAAGGATATTCATTTTGAAATTTGCTGAAGATTACATGTAATATTGTTATTAAATTAAATTTGTTATACAAATTTGGAAAATAAGCATAAATATTTATTATTGACAGACAATTAAAAAATACATCTTGTGTGTCCCTGCTCTCTTTTTTATTTAATATCAAAAATGATTGATAAAAGTAGTACCATCTAATAAAACTGCCGTAATTCACCCAATATTTTGCATTTCTTTTTGTACTTTTTAGAATATCATGTAACTTACATGTGCTTTTGACCAGGTTTGCATCGTTTTCACAACAAAACCTGCCTAATTGCTACTCAAAACTAGCCCAATGACGTTTAGAGGGGGATCACCCCTGTAAAAACTGCATTATGGGGGTAAAATACATGTTTTTTGGTGAGGTTTTGGTGAGGTTTCCCCCTTTGTAAAATTTGTAAAATTTGCATTGCAGGGTCTAAATATCACTTTATTGGGGTTGCATCAA
The DNA here is from genome assembly GCA_032361065.1 of Enteromius trimaculatus. Classification (NCBI taxonomy): domain Eukaryota; kingdom Metazoa; phylum Chordata; class Actinopteri; order Cypriniformes; family Cyprinidae; genus Enteromius; species Enteromius trimaculatus. The sequence goes on from JAUMHP010000084.1 coordinate 11,050,436, forward strand.
CCCACGTGTATGAAAAACAACCCATGACGACAATGAGTGCGTTTACATGGACCCTCTTAATGCGATTATAATGAGATTTTGAAACTTTGAAACTTTACTTGTAAACGCAATACTCCGATTATCGAAGATCATAATCGCAGCTAGCATAATCGTATTATCATAGGTGGCCTACGCCGATTTTAATAGAAATATACAGACACCTTAATCATAGTATTGCCGCTCTGACCAGTCTTTACTGTCTCGGCTATTAAAATAGTTTTGTTTTGTGTGTAATGGCACAATTATTATTTTTCATTCCGTTTTTTAAGTAAATTTAGAAAAATGTTTGGAGGAGCTTTGTTTGCTAAATGGCATGTAAGTTTTTGTTTTTTAAAAGCAACGACCAAGCAGCCAGCGGCAGAAAGTGAGCGGATGCCTTTTCAAATCATCACGACTCGCCTAAAATAAAATAATTGTAGCCTACATACTAAATTAATTCAAGCGTATAAAAATGTTTTAACGTTAAACCTCACTATAATAAAAGTGCGCTATAGCATATCCACATATGTTCAGAGACTGGAAGCTTGCTCTCCAAGTGTCTCACGACAGTTCGTGATTTAGTCACGTAATTTAATTTTATCTATTTATTCGTGGCAGGGACACGTTTATTTCATTATTTTCGTAAGCCCTGCACGTTTTTTAAACTAATGAATTTCAATTGGATGCAGTTTAGTTGAAACAGTGGAAACAAAATAGCCTCATTCAGAGCTGTAAATGGTCTACTTTTATTTGTGTGCTCTGACAATATCAACAAAACGTGATTTTCTGCCTTTGCCTCTTGAACAGGAGAAAAAATAAATCGAAAAGACATGATAAATTTATCTACAGAAAGCTTTAAATGACCACTTAACAAAAATCGTGACACGAACCTACAATAATATGATCAGAAACCTTTGCAGATAAGAAAGCATCACATTTCTGGGGAAACTCAGAAACACATCTTGCTGCCTTCACTCTTCTCCAGAAACAGTGACAACAGCAAAGACAAACGAATTGGCATTACATGTAGTAATAGTAGTAGTTAGGTAACACATCTGCACTCTTTCTGAATCCAAAATTTGTCCTATGCAGTGGGGTATGTGAATATGGCAGTAGAAAATTAACCACAATTCTTAGTGAATAATAAGAATATGGAAATAGCATGTAAACGGGAGTGAAAAGCTTGCTCTTGACATGTAAACATCATAATGCGATTAAGTCCTTGCTCTGATTATTGGAAATAATCGCATTATTTGAGCGCATGTAAACATAGTCAATGTTAAAGTAGTCTAATTCTGTGGGAAAACTGTGGACTTGGCAACACTGCTTATTGCCAACTCTTGTAATCAACCTTGAAACTATCTTGCATGTGACATTAGAAGCGTGACTAGTGGCAAAGAATGAATTTGAATGATTTTAAGTTCTGTTTTGTATAGGACAGCAATAAGGCCTAAAAGTTTTCTTTCCTGTTCATTTTTCTCCTGGAGCAAGAGCGGGAGCGAGAGAATCAGTTTTTGACCGAGAGGCATGTATGGCAGCACATTTCTCCAGTTCACAATCGATCAGTTTCATGGTGTAATTCAGCCCTCTCCGGTCGGCTGTTTGCTGTGGTTCAATCTGTCTCTCCTGCATCTCACGTAGTGCTGATACTGATGTCTCTATAAACCTGTCCACTCCAGCACACGCATTTCCTTCCTGCTTCTTCCACTGTACGGTGTTCGAGCGCGGGGTTAGCTAAAGTGCAAATTAGCATTTCACGTTTGGGAATGTATGTGTCAATATTACCGTTTGGTTCTGAATATTTGAAAGCCATTTGTGTTCTTTAAATCTCCAGTCAGGCATGTCGAGATGATAGTCAAAGACGAATGTCAGAAAATGAAAGAATTTTGGCATGAATATGAAACAGCAGAACTGCTTCACTCTTCATTAACATTTGAGAATTGTCCTCCAGCACCCAGTAATTCAAAGTCAGGTGATGCAAGCAAAAGACAGATAAAAATAAAACATGAAAAAATGATATCATAGGTATCAAGGTCAATAAGTGTCTTAAAGGGATAGTTTACTGAAAAATAAAAATTCTGTCATCATTTACTCACACTCAGGTTGTTCCAAATCAAACCATTTTTTTATTTTTCATTTTTTTTTTAATGTATTCTTTTGTGTTTGACATTTTCATTGCTGCGTGAACCATCCTTTTCATGTATCAGGTAAGTTGGCATTTTTTTCACATTTTTAAATGAAGCTTGCAAACTAATTTCGGGAGGAGCACGTACAAAATGATTAACCACAGCTGCCTGTTACCTGATTACCCTATCAGAGCTAAGAAGCCTCCCTTTAAAACCTGCAAACTCCCCTTCCCTGCATCACCACAAGTCCTATGCAAGCAGCCTATGGTTTCTTCTAGTGCTGCACGATTAATCATATCGCAATCACAATCGTCAACCTATGCGATTACATTACAGCAAATTTTGTGATTATATTAAATAAACAAATGCATTTGTGGGCGTAACAAGACATTCATTCTTGCGTTCACACCACACGCGAATGAAGGTGTGAACAGGTGTGAACGCACTTTTAGCAAAGAGGGATTTGAGAAAATGATTGGCACACTGGACAAGAGATACCAAAAGAAAT
>JAUMHP010000084.1:11059860-11074839 GCA_032361065.1 Enteromius trimaculatus
CTTTAATCTAGATTTAAACTGACAGAGTGTGCCCGCCTCCCGAACAGTATTAGGTAAATTGTTCCAGAGTTTGGGTGGTAAATAGGAAAAAGATCTGCCACCCGCAGAAGATTTTGATATTCTAGGTATTATCAGATGGCCAGAGTTGAGAATGCAGCAGACGTGGGGGACTATAATGTGATAAGAGCTCGCTCAAGTACTGAGGAGCTAAACCACTTTTTTGACTAGTAAACAGCAACCTAGAACAGCAGTTCCCATTCTGGGGTCTGCACTTCCCTTACAGGGGCTCCAGTGTCAAATATGGATGCAAACAACCTTTTTTATACTGTAGGTAGTATCTAGTAGGGGTAGGCAATAAGTCAACTTTAATTCTCTGCCATGATGCTTTATTTCTTGATTTCGACTAGTCCCTCGGCGTCTCACAACAAATGTGAGGAGTGTGGCAAATCAGTGTCAGACTCCACCGGCTACAGTACTAGAGGGCTCAGGTTTTCTTATATATGAGGAGGAGCTTCAAGGAAGAAAATTTGGAAATCACTGACCTTGAACACTCAGGCAGCTACATATACCTTAGCAACACCCTAACAACGACAATATAGCAATTCCATAGAAACTTGGTTGGCAATAAATGGTGAGTTTGACTAACTTATATGAGAAAATGTACAAACCTTTAATCAACAACATTGTTATTGTACTTAACTACAGTATACTTGAATGTAATGTGTGTAATGTTTGTGTAAAGGGTCAGCCTGCACAATGTGTAATGTTAACATGAAATTCAAATAAAATTATAATTAAATTCAGTATGTGCTGATCAGAGCTCAGTGTTGTCGAGCCATCAGGGACTTGGAGTTTGCGATTTTAGGAGGGAGTAAAGTTACGAATTGTTAAGGTTGTATTATTAGACACCGGTGCTCAGCCAAGCACACAGATTCCATGTCTGATCTGCCCTTCCTGCTCGAACCGCACAAGGGCGAAGCCCAAAGCGTGCATATATAGTCCATCTGATCAAATGAAGGCACGGCCATGCTGTTAAGCAATCATCTTTTTGGCTGCATTTGATAAGTGGAGTCTGGACTCTCCAGATGGTGTGTGTGTAAGTGTGTTTGTATGTGTGTTTGTGCGCGTCTATGGATGCAACTCAGAGAGCCACAGGATGAGGTCAGTCTGGCCACACTGATCAGTCTTTCCCATGCTGCCAAGATCAGAATCCGCTCCCAAGAGAAGGAGCCCAGGACGCACAGCATGGGCTTGGAGCTCAGTCTGGAAAATAGTGCGCAAATGCTTGAGTTCCAACGCTTCAGCAAGAAAAAAAGAGATAAAAGAGAACATACTTGGTGCCAGCATGGTGCCAGAATAGTGTGGAATTGTAATGGATTCCTGGGTTCCGGTTTTGGCTGTGCAACAGAGAAAACCTGGGCAAAGTTGGAATGGAATACTAACATACTTCTACTGTATATGGCCTACTGTTTATTTATTTATTGTTTTTTTTGTTTTGTTTTTTTGCCTTTATTTTGGTAGGACAGTAAGGCAGTGTGTACTCCAAAGTATTTTTAACCAGCTGAGCTGTTTTTGCTGTGCTGTGAACGCAGCGTTTTTGTTTTGTTTGTATTTAAACTTTTTTTTTTTTTAAATAGTATGTGAAATAGTATGCAACAAGAAAATGATCTGCCTGCTGGTAGATGCCCTTGGTTCCAAAAATGGACATTTTTGCAGGCTACATATAAATAAAATAAAATATTTCAATACAGCAGAACAATTCTCCAATTCAGAGGTGACTGAGATGGTATTCATGCCTTGTTCTATATTGAAAATGTAGTAACCTCCATACTGCGCACAATATCCATAATGCATACTGCACCTTGCATAGCACCATTAAAGTACTCTCTATGAAGTCATAGTTACCTTTACATGCAAGTTTACCTTTGTACACATTTTTTTTACTTTTACAAATAAAAGTAAACGTTTATGTAAGTGTATACCTGTATGTACAAGTAAACTTGTCTGTACAAGTAGAAATAGAAGTGAAGTAAATGTCTGTTTCTTCTGTGTTGTTGGCCAAATTTGTGAAGGTACACTTCAGTTTTCTTGAAATGGTTTTTCTGTTTCTGTGTCTGGATATGATCTGCAGGTCTAACTGGCTGAAGCCATGCTGCGGGAGGAGAGCAGCTCTGTGGCAGGTGTGTTTGCTGAGTGCCGGCTTCAACTGTTTCCTGGTGGCCTGTGTCGTCTTGGTGGTGCTCTTACTGACTGTGGAACTGCTCATTGATACTAAACTCCTACAGTGTGAGTATTAGAAAGGTTAAGATCAGAGACATAGCTTCTAAAGAGAATTTTCTGTTTAGATTCAGACTACGTTGATTTGAAAAAATTAGTTATTTTTATTAGTTTGGAAATCTAACATATAGCTTATTAGAGTCATTAGTTCTGGAAACACACTGCACTTTTCAAGCTGTATGTCATTTGTTTAGGATTCACTTTACTGTAGTCACACTTATTTGATTCACTGAAAAGTATCAATTCACGCGAGTCATTCTTTTAGGAATCGGATTACTCTGTGTCATCTTTGATTCAATAAAGAGAAGTGGTTTACTGGTGTCAGTTGTTTGGGATCTAGACTAGACTGGTCAATTGTTTAGACTAGACTTAGTGGGTTTTTATTCACCAGAGAGGAATAGCCCAAAAGAGTCCAGCTTTATGTTTCTGATTCTTTAGGCAGAAACAGCTCATTTCAATCATTCATTTAGGTTTTTGACTTCCATATGACTTGGACTACCATTGTGTTGATTCATTAAAAAAAAACTGGCTTTTGTTCTATAATCAGGCTGGATTTAGAAAATCATTACGTTTGAGGATATTTTCCAAACATATTTATTTCAATCAGGTTAGAAAATGAGAACAAGTCAATATTCAAAACCAGCTAAGAAATTCAAAGTACCTTGGTTATGCTGTAAGTTTCTGATTCCCTAAAATTAAAAGATTCAAAGGAATCATTTGTTTGGGATTTCGACTACACTGATTACACTGAATGTTTCGATTCACTAAAAAGAAGTAGCTCATAAAAAAATAAAAATAGTAATAATTCAGGAATCAGGACTACACTGGTTGAACTTCATGTCATTTGTTTGCAATTCAAACCATAGTAGTATGTTTTCGATTCACTGAAAAAAAAAATGACTCACAAGAGATTTGTTCTGGAATTAGAAAGTCTTTTGCTGTCATGTAAGAAAACATTTATTCATTCAGCCAGTTCTGAATAAAAACTGGGTTCTCATTTCCCAACCTAATAAATCACATGCATTTTATATTTGCATTACAATGCATTTACCTGAACAATTTAATAGATAATCTCTCACAACTATACATCTGCAATTGTTGATTTTATCTCTATGGAGATTATTCTCAATAAACACATGATGAGTAACATTTGCTTAGCTGCTATTTGCCTTGACGTTTTCATTTCTCATAAGAGCCTATTGTAAATCTGACCGGAGATCCCCATTCATACTACGGTAGAAAATCACGGCTCAGTGTTCAGATGAATGCGCACTAAAGAGAGAAATGTGAGAGATGACAGGAGCATAAGTCAGCCTATATCTCTCTGTCTTCTCTGGCCTTTACAAAGTCCTGATAGACAGATGGGGGGTTGGATAGAAGCAGTGGAGGAGTGGGCAGCGACCGGCCCGCGAGATTAATGGAAGGAGGGATTGAGGGAGATGAATGGACTGATGGACAGATCAGTGAACAGAGCAAACTAAGACATATGGGCCGGGAGATTGGCGGCGTGTGGAGAGAGCGAGCGAGAGAGGGGGTGAAAACTGAATGCAGTAGATCTCTTGCACCGTAATAGAGCGGATAAATAGACAGATGCAGGACGCGGATGGGTGGAATATCATATCACAAATGCCTAATGCTTTCAGTTCAGGCGGCTGCAATAATGAGATTGAGCAGAAACGGTCTTCGGCTTGCAACACGGATGTGGCGCACGTAGGAAATTCGACTTCCCTCTTGAAAAGTCCCCCTAAGGAGGAGTTTCATATGGGAATAATTCAATCTATTCAGTATATTTCAAGGACTTTTATGTAATGCTTAATCATGTATGGCTTACTCATCATGTGAGGTTTTTAATGTGTTCTCTAGAGTAAATATACATCAGTGTTGTTGACAGTTTCTGTGTTTTAGTAAGTTTGATTTGGAAACAGTTTAAAAGAGTTTAATGATTTCTCTACAGCTGATTGCAAAGTGCTTGGAAATTGTAGTCAAATTAAAAAAATAGTATTACTTATTTGTTAAGCCTATGATTTGCCAGTTATTATAATAATAAAAAAAAAAGGTTTATATGGTATATGTGATAAATAAAATCAATTTTGAACACTTTATTATGTTAAACGTTTTATATTCAATTTTTTACGGATATTAATGGTAAAATGAGACTTTTAAAAAAGTAGTGAAATACAGTATTCGTTCAAATGAACAGATTTGCTTAAATTAATTAATCTTCTTAACACTTTATACAGAGCGATTAAAACGTTTGAATACAAGTTGCTTTTGCTCACCAATGCTGCATTTATTTGATTTAAATATAATAATAATAATAGCGAAATATTATTTTAATGTGTATGTTTCAGTATATTTAAAATGTAATTTATGCCTGTGATGCAAAGCTGGATTTTCAGCATCATTACTACAGTCTTCAGTGTCAGAAATCATACTAATATTATTTGGAATATAAAAGTTTGTCTTTATCGTCTCTACTTATTAATTTAAATGGTTAGTTCACCCAAAACTGAAAATCGACTCACCCTTAAGTCATTCTAGATGTATAGATTCTATAGCATTCATATAAACAGTATAATAAACTTTACTTTATAGCTTTGTTCGAAAACAATATGGTATATACCTAAAAATACTATAGTATTTTTTCATGTAAGCTTTAATGCATCCTTGCTAAACAAAAGTATTAATTTCTTTTAAATCTTTACCCCAGTCCTTTAAGTTGTGTGTTTAAAGATGTATTTAGCTCATAACATGTGACTGTGTTATAATCACATTTTTACATGTAAAAGTAAAAGCGAACTCTCTTTAAATTGCGTCCACAGTTAATAATGCATTCCAGTTCGCCTGTATCATCCACTGGATCAGCCTGGTCATCCTGTCCGTGTTCTTCACTGAGGTGAGTGGAAATGCTTTTCCTTTCTTTGTTTCTTTCTATAAATATATTTCTCATTAAACATTTCTTATCATTCTTCCAAAAAGTTTTGGAGAAGCATCTATTGTTAATATTCTAATGAAAGATAATGAAGCTATAAAGAGCATCATGTCAGCATTAAAAGTGCGTGTTTAAAGGTCACAGGCCACTAAAACAACTAAGATGCTGAGTCTGAGACAATCATGATTAACACGGAGCCACCAGGCTTTACTAGAAATAGCCGCTTTTACTACTATCGACAGTAATTTTTAAATTAATGGTGCCACGACGGGAGGTTTGGATGTATTTGATGTAAGGTCCCGTCTGAATGTTTATGCTGTAGGGGCGTCTTAATTGAACCCTAGAAAAAGCAGTTTCGCGTAGTGCTGTTACTGTACTTTCAAAGTATGTGCGTGTGTGTCCTGACACGTGCTGACTTCTATTGATTCCCATTTCTTCAGATCTAGTTGCATTTGTCTCTGGCTCTTTTAAAGCAGACTTGCATTTATTTCCTTCAACTCGCGTTTTACTCAATAAAGGCTCAAGAGGCGGTTTCGGCGCCGCATGTTTCGCAGAGCGAGGCAGGGATAGAAAGCGATAAAAAAAAAAATAGACTAGCGCGTGCCACCTGAGTCAGCAGTCAGTGAAACAGCGTCTCCTTCAAGTGTTCGGATGAGATCTCGGCCGCTTGCGAGTTTATGAATACATATTGCAGGTCACTGATAAATTATGAGCTGCGTTCTGAGACGAGATTAAAAAAGAAGAAAAAAATGATTCGACTTGGAAATGGGTTTCGCGGAGGTTATTTCGCCACCAAATGGAGGTGAATTCTGTTGCCGCCACACTTTTTTTTTTTGAATTACCTACATACACATTTTCCCTGTAAGCTCATTATTTATGTTTGCTGTTTGTGGGTCGCTGGAAAAGTAATGTTTGCCTTTTTTTGTTGCCCAAGGCTCTTGTCTTTTACTAAATGTGCTCTGTTGTTTCCTTATGGATGATTTCCCAGAATGCAATGTGCTGAAGCATCAGAAATCTGCTTCTTTTCTCTTTCTTTTCGTTGGTTTTTCCACTTACATGCTCTCTATTCCATGTCTCTCTCTTCTTCTCCCAGACTGTCTTTAGGATTGTGGTGCTCGGGATTTGGGATTATATAGAGAACAAAGTTGAGGTAAGCTCCCCGGGGTCCCATTAGCACGGGGGGAAACGGAGTGAAGAGGCGAGCCCTTGAAACTTAATGAAGGATGAGTCTCTCTCTGGCGCAGTGACACACTCTCAATGTCACATTGTTGCCTGAGCGGGCCAGGAGCCAATGCTCACTGCACTTTGTTTGGCTGTTTAGTTTTATTGGCCACACCCACTCATTAAATAGTAGTTATCGCATTTTTGACATGTCTGCCTGATATGAATATTTTATATTGTAATATTGTTTGCAAGATTACGGCATTTTTGGTCAAAGTCTTACTGATCCCAAACGTATGCGCACACACTCAAACCGACATGAATTTAGTATAATAGAAATAATGGATAAAATACTAAAATAATATAAATATATTTATAATTCATAATAAATTGTGTATGTAGAAAAAGATATTCATGTCCAACAAATAAAAAAATATGTAATGCAGCTTTTTATTTCACAATTTGGACTTTGTTTTTCTGAAGAAATTGAGAGATATAAACACGGAATTGAAATTATGTGTGTTTTTCTCTGAATTCTGGGTACAAGAATAAAAAAATATTTCACAATTCTGACTCGTCTCAAAGTTGCAAGTCAATTCTGACGTTTTTATCTCACAGTTCAGAGTTTATATCTTGCAATTCTGAGGACTGTGAAATATAAACTCATAATTGAAACAGAAAAGTCAGAATTGTGAAATAAAAACTTGGAAAAAGTTGGAATTAATTTAGCATGGATTACTTTTTTTCATGGTGCAAACTGGCCTTCACAATCTATTAAATAATACATATATTTTTAAATATACTATTAAATCTATGATAGTTAGTATTGTATGTTAGAGGGATTTTTCACCCAAAAATTAACATTCTGTCATTAATCACTCACCCTCGTGCTGAATGATGTCATGTTGCAGATACGTTGTTTACGTACCAACGTTACTGTGTACATACATGGTTTATGTATGTGATATTCTTCAAAATTGTGCTACACGGTGTAGTGGAGGAGTCAAAATGTTGAATGAAGTAGCACATTTTTGGGTGAATTTTCACTTAAAGTTGAGTTTCTACATTAAGGCATTCCCAGGTATGTAACAGCGCATAGCATTAAATACACTTTTTCATGTTACATGCTGAAAGGCATATGACCGTGTGTGGTTGTTTTTTAATTAGGTATTTGATGGTGCTGTGATAGTACTCTCTCTGGCCCCAGTGGTGGCCTCCACGGTGGCTAACGGCCCCAGCAGCCCCTGGGACGCCATCAGCCTCATCATCACCCTCCGCATCTGGAGAGTCAAGAGAATCATTGACGGTAACACATCATTCACACACTCTCTCTTAATAAAAATAATACAAAACGTTTTTATATACATATGTTAATGCTGTGAAACGAGTAGTCGCCGTTAATCGCATCCAAAATAAAAGTTTTGTTTGTACAATATATGTGTGTTTACTGTGTACTGTTACACACATGCATGTATATATTTAAGAAAGATATGTTGTATATAAATATATTAATTGTTTTATATACAGATTATAATTTATATTTCTAAATTATTTAAATATAAATATAATAGTGCTGTCAAATGATTAATTGCAATTAATCATATTCAAAATAAAAGTTTAATATAATATATATTATTGTATACTGCGTATATTATGTATATATAAATACACATGCATGTGTATATATTTATATATATAAAAGAAAAAAATGTTTATATCTTACATATATTTATATATAAAATCATATAAATATATCAATGTATATACATTTTCAAAATATATATACAGTGTGTGTATTTAGATGCACATAATAAAAAAAGTAATAAATAATAAAGTACACACTCATATTACGTAAACAAACTTTTGGATGCAATTAATTGTTTGACAGCACTAAAATATATACATATAAAAACAGGTAAATATTTTCTAAATATATATTATGTGTGTGCATTTATATATACATAATAAATATGTAAGTATTTGACCTTTAAAACACTTAAAGACAGTGTTAATGTAAAAGCATTAGCTAACTCATCTGATTAATTTTACTAGCTGTTGTCCTGTCCTGCCCGATGAGTGTGAGTTATGATAGACGTCACACGCACACGCTGCTGCTGCCAGTGCTGGTCTTATTAAAATTCAGATTGATTCAGAGTCTTTTGTCTGCGCTGAGAGGAGCATAACATCCACAATGCCTCAGAACAGGTTCTGTTTATGCAAGTGTATTCGTGGTCGATGGCTGGGGCAGGTCACTCTCGTTCTCACTAAACATCATTGAGCTGTTGAGCACAGAGCCGTCGGACACACTTACATGAACACCAGAGAGCCAATGACACACCACAGAAACAGCTCTGAGTTTGATATGAAGACATAGTAAATCAAATCCATCAGTACAGGGAGCATTGTTAGTGTAAAAACCATTTAAGTAGTTTTTGTTATTAAAATTAAGCTGGAATAAAATATGATACAATGAAAGTTATACTAATTTAAGAATTACTAAAACAGTAGTAAAATAAAGCCATATAAAACTATAATAATATAGTAAATAAATAGAAAAGCGTAGCTTGACCGACAAATTAAAGCTTGAAAGATTTAGTGAAATTTTTGTTTCAATTATTAGGTTAATGTTTTTTTTTTTTTTAATCATTTAAAAAATAGTAAATCTAAATTTTGTAATCTATTATGTCTGTGCTTAATATGACTCTAAAGTGCTTGCATGCCATCTCCTGTGCCTTTTCTATTAAAATCTACATTTACATTGTTCCGTGCTTGTGTTTTTGTCTATTCTGCATGTCTGTCTTATATATCTTATCTTTCCCGTATGTGCAAGCTGTGAGAATTGCATATGAATTCATGTGTGTGTTCATAGGCCTCAAGATTTGAATTTGAGAGAGTGCACAGTCGGCAAAAAACAGCTGAATACGCTCATTACACTTTACACGGTGCTTGATACAACAGGAGAACGCTGAAGTTATATAATCTGAACCCTGAGAAATGAAGGAGATACGAAAAAACGAAAGCTGATATTTGACACAGACACGCTGACCAATTAGCATTCATGAGCTCAAGTCTCACGCAGAGTTTGATCCAGTTCTACGCCACCCTGTGGTTGTACCGTGATGTACGCACAGCAGGCCCTAAAAACACTGTGCCATGCTGAACTTCTGAAAAGACACCAGCGCAGGGCTAGAGTTACTGAGATTTATTTGATCATTTTGTATCATTTTATTTTATGCTTTAATTGTTTAATTAATTCATTTTAATTGTATATATGATCTTTTTTTTTAATTCGTAAGGAATTTTAGGAGCTATATAATACCAGACTGAGCATTAAAATTTACCTCAGTTTTAAAAAGATTGTGCAAATAAAATCCCACTCATTTTTACTGTATTTTATTTATTTATTTTATGCTTTAATAATAAAAAAATATTTTCAATATATATATATATATATATATATATATATATAAAACAAAATTTATTTATTTATTTTTAATTTCTAAAGGGATTTTAGGAACTAAATTAAGTCTCCTGAGCTTTAATGGTAGACTTTTAAGCATTAAGTTTACCTTAGTTTTAGAGAGATTGTGAAAATTAAATCCCACTCACTTTTTATTTAAATAAATAAATAGACATTTATATTAAATATAGCTAAAATTTATATTTAAAATAATATATAAAAATAATCCTGAACCGAAAGTCAAACTAAGAATGTTGCGTTACTGAGTAACACATTGCAACGCAGCAAAGCATGCTGGGAGTTGTGCCGGCAGATGGTACCAGTGTGAGAAGAGTCTAATTGATGTGGAGAGTGAGTGGCTGATAAGAGGGGTCATGTGGCTATGGCTTTATTAAGAGCCAACAGCAGAGAGCAGAGAAGCCGATAGAAAGCCTCTGACCCTGTCTGACAAATCAACCTCACACGACGATCATGTCACTTCATATATGAGGCAAAAATCGGCTTCTGCTTGGATATGGATGGAGGTGATGCTAGCATTTGGTGGCATTGAATGTTTGCAGAAAACAGCTGGCAGTTTATCAAAGCTGCCCATTGTGTGTCACATCTGATCAGCTGTTTACAGGATTTTCATTTCAATGTATTCTGTGTGCTCTTTTACAAAAATAAAAAAAAATCGAATAATTGGATAATATCATTTTAATTTAAATATTGTAGAAATATCATGTAAGGGATAATATACAGCTAGCAGGTTGTAATCGCAGAATAAAGCCTGACAGGCTTCGTGTCGGCCTGCCGGTAAGTGAAATTAAAGACAAGAATTTACAAAGAAAAATAATATTTAAATTTTTTTCTTTATTCCTTTTGAAAGAAATTTAAAAAAAAAAAAATTGTTCACATCGTGACATTAAAGAAAATAATTTCCCACACATTTCCAAAGAAAAAATCGTTTAAATTTTTTCTTCATCAAAAAATCCTGAGGAGAAAAATGTCACTGTTTCTACAAAAATATGCACAACTGTTTTCAACACTTATAATAATGAATACACTTACTGAGCAGCACATCAACATATTATAATGATTTCTGAAGGATCACGTGACACTGAATCTGGAGTGACAATGCTGAAAAATCTGCTTTGATTACAGGAATAAATTCATTATAAAATATATTCAAATAGTTGAACATTTTAAGTTCTAATAATATTTTACTGTAATATTACTGTTTTTGCTTCATGTTAAGTAAACACTGCTTTGGTGAACATGAGAGTTTTCTTTAAAAAAAAAAACAAACAAAAAAACTTTCCAACTCCAAACTTTACTCCGAAAGGATATGAGTGTTTGAGAGGATCAAGCGAAATCAGCCCGACCTTGACTCCGGTGTTTTGTCTCTGTTCTGTAGCGTACGTGCTGCAGGTGAAGGTGGAGATGGAGCTGGAGATCCAGCAGTATGAGAAGACCAAAGCTGTGAGGGAGGAGCAGCTGGAGAGACTCACACAGATCTGTCAGGAACAGGCCGTGAGTGATGAACCAACCCTTCACTACATCACCAAAATAAACACTCTGGCACACTTAACAGTAGCTTTGTAATAACTCATAAAGAGGTCATATGATGTTGTTAAAAAGATCAATATTTTGTGTATTTGCTGTAATGCAATCTTTTATGTGGTTTAAGTTTCGAAAAAACACATTATTTTCCACATACTGTACATTATTGTAAGCCTCGCCTCCTGAAACGGGTCGGTTTGTACAAAGCTCATTGTTCTAAAACAGCAAGGTGGGCTCTTATTGGCCAGCTATCCAGTGGAGGCATAATTACTGATTGAAATAAACCCACTCTGTGATGTAGGAAAGTGGGGGTGTGTTTAAACGAGCCATTTCAGAAGGGCGTGGACAAGTCATACATTTTTTAAAGAAAACCTTTTTTATACTTTATTCTTTGCAACTTTAGGGATCTTATCTGTGCACTTACAGCTTGTAACACTCCAAAGAGAAAGGAACATTTTAAATGGCATCATATGACCCCTTTAAAGGAACAGGTTACCCTCATGTATTCACCCTCTGGTCATGAAGTCCATTTCTTCATCAGAAGAGATCTGAGGAAATTTCTTGCTCGTCAGTGGATCCTCTGCAGTGAATGGGTGCCGTCAAAATAAGAGTCCAAAGAGCTGATTAAAAACATCACAATAATCCACACAACTCCAGTCCATCACATCTTGTGGTGTGTTTGTAAGAAACACATCCATCAATAAGACATTTTAAATCACAAACATCCTCAGTATTGTTTCTCCAGTGAAAAAGTCTTGTCTGAATCAGGTGAGAAATATGCACAAATCAAGCATCGCAACAGCACAGCAAAGAGTTCTAAACAAATGTGTTGTGGATTTTAATGTGAGAAGACTTAGAACTGTTTTAATGAAAACTAACATGCAGCTTTTCGCTCTACAAGACGTCGTCTTGACATGATGAACTGGAGTGGTGTGGATGTTTTTATCAGCTGTTTGGACTCTCATTCTGACGGCACCCATTCACTGCAGATGATCTATTGATCAGTAAATGCTGTAATGATACATTTTTCCTTATGTACTCAAAATAAAGAAACAAACCTGTTACATCTTAAATCACATGAAGGTAAATGTTCAACCATTTTTCATTTTTGGTTGACCTTTTTGTTAACGTCTTTATGTATTGATTTGTGTCCTCTCAAAATTTTTTCTCCATAATGCCTTCATCGTGTTCTCCAGCAGAGGGCAGCACTCAATCAGATTTCACTTCATCTGCTCAGTAACACAGCGCCTGTAATCACCCATAAATGTTATGTATTATTGCTCAGATTTTATCACGCTTTGCTACAAAAATGTTTTATTACAAAAATGAACCACTAAAGAGTCACCTGAAAACCTAGTGAGTGCACCTGATTTTTTTTTTAACGTTTTGTTTTTGTCTGTTCAGAATTTCTGTGCCACTCGTTATCTTCAGACTCTTGCGTCTCAACAGCACAATTCATCCTGAATATCCCCCGTATTTTTAACCACACCAAGCTCATGCTTCATTTCTGATCGGGTCTCGGCGGATGATGCAAGCTCGCGTTTCAAGCTGCAATCCAACCCAGCGTATTACATAAAACAGTCACGTGACCCGTCCAGACTGTCCTGGGCCCACCAGACAGATAACACAGACAGGGATCAATGCACGCCACTGAAATACACAATTCACCCTGGATGTGTTTCTGTTTTCCTCTCCCTGGGGAAGATGACAGATAAGGCTGTGATAGAAATGTCTTGAAATGCCTGTTGGGAACTGATCTGAGACCTGTCGATATCAGCCTGAGATCAGGAGCTCATTGATTATGTCGAGTTTGTGGACATCGATTCAACAAATAAAGCATATTGGTTAGAGTTACAGTGTTGCAAAGAGATCCATTTCAATGTGTTTATGATATAAATTATAGATAATGATTTGTAATACTACCAGTAATCAATATGTTTGATGAATGAAATAGCTATCATTTAATCAAAATGATAATTAGAATAGTAGCTATAATTATAATTAATAATTTAAAGAGCTGTAATTTTCTTACAATGTGGGTTTTTCCAAAATGGTTAGGTAGAAATGAAATTAAATGAAAAATAAATGAATCTGGAGTTTTAAATCTAATTTAAATAAAATAATACAGAAATAAAACATTTTACACTATTTGTAGATCACTATTTAAATATGCTAATTTTTGCCCTTGAATAAAAGGTTAGATCTCCTAATTTACATTGAAATTAAGTTTTTCATGAATTTTAAAATGAATTTTAATCATATTATTTTGTTTCAATTTAGTGGAGTTTCTTAACAAAAAATAATTAATAATACTTGCATGCATGCTTAAAATAACAGCAAATTAAATTACTAAAATAAATTATTTAAAATATTCAGGAATGTACTGTTTATTTCTATATATATACAAAATTATGTGTGCATATATTACTGAAAAATATGTTGTTTATATATGAAATATATTTATTTATAATAATAAATATAAACACGTAAATGCATATAAAATAGTACATATATATATACATACAATATTTGTGTGTATTTTTATATATATAATAAATATACACAGAGAATATATTACATCTATTATGCAAACAAAAACTTTTCTTTTGTATGCGATTATTCGTTTGACAGCACAAATATATATATATATATATATATATATATATATGTATGTGTGTGTTTGCTGTTAAAATGTGTTATGCTTGAAAATTTTAAGCTGCCATAAGGGAGAGCTCATGCAACAACAATGCTTTAGTCAGTATATCAGTGTCTGTTTGTCTCTTGTCTTCTGCAGTTTGAGATCAGGCAGTTGAGGGCTCACCTGGCGCAGCAGGACCTGGATCTGGCCGCTGAGCGTGAGGCTGCTATGCAGATCCATCATGTGTGGGGCAAACAGAGCAGCAGCTTCCAGGAAATAGACGGCCTGGGACCCGCTGGATCTGACAATACCAGAGAGCCCAGACCTCCTCCAGGTACCCAGACCTCTCCTAGCTCTGCCTTCTTAATGAGAATTAAAACCAGCCCAGAGTCACAAGGGAAATGATGAAGCTCATTTATTGACACACTTTACCCACAAGGCAATCTGTGAAGATTACCTGTACTACAGTTTTACAGTAGTTTCTATCGATCAGAAGGTTGAAACGCGACCATTAAGATGTTAACACCGTTGAAAAGTATTTCTATTAGTTCTTTTGAACTTTTTATTAATCATGAAAAACAGTGTATTATAGATTTCACAAAAAGTATTGAGTTTTCAGCATTGAATATAAAAATAAGTATTTCTTGAGCTGAAAACCATTATATTAGAATGATTTCTGAAGGATATGTGACACAGACAACTGGAGTAATGAAGATGAAAATTCATCTTTAATATAAGAAATTAATAACATTTTAAATATATATTTAAATAGAAAATAGTTACTTTAAATTGTATTCATATTTCTAAAATATATACAAAAACATTTAGAACAGTTTTTGCTGTATTTCTAGACACATATATATCTTTTGTGAGCAAAATAGACGGTTTTAAATAATTAAAATATAGAATCTTTTTAAATAATCTTACAAACCCCAAACTTCTGAAAACACAAAAATATTTATATATATA
>JAUMHP010000084.1:11077026-11089532 GCA_032361065.1 Enteromius trimaculatus
ATCTCTCTACCGCTTCACTTCCTGTCAGTCCTGATCCGTCCTATCTATTAAAGACAAAAACGCCAGAAATAAATCTTCCAAAAAAAAAACAACAAAAAAAGCAATGCTTACAACAGCAAATTTGAGAATAGTTTTTGTGAGAAATGTAGTTTCAGTCTCTTTCTCTCTTTCCCTGGGAGAAGTAAAAATGTGTGTGTGTGTGTGTGTGTGTGTGGTCGTCTTCATCCTCATGTGTTATTTATATTCGGCTGTGATTGTCTTCCTGGTGTTTTAGTCGGCTGCCCATCTCCTCCCAAGCCTCCGTTTGATGAATATTTCAAACAGTAAAAATGAATTTAAAATGGCGCTGTGAGTTAGGTCTCGTCTCCAGAGATGTGCGGATGGCTCTTAGAGTGCAGTCGACTCTTCTCTCTCTGCCAGGTAGATCATAAGACCTTCTACCCAGCCGATGACCTCCTGCATCTACAGCCACAGCCACGTTTTGGGTCAGGAGGCCAAGCAGCAGAACATTAATGTATTGCTTTACTACATAGTGATTCAGAAACTTTTTCCCTTTATAAAGCAGTGAAATGAGAAAAATGATCAAAAAACATTTTATATTTCAAATGTGTTTATTTGGGGGGGGAAATGATGTGTCTAGGTTTTTCGATTTTGGGTGGTTAAATTGCGGTGTTGTGATTGGCATTAATTTGTCTTGTTTTTCCAGAGAGTGTCGTTCAGGATGATATGAATAACTACATCAGTCAGTATTACAGTGAGCCAAGTAGCGGTAAGTGTTATTTATTTATTTAGGTTGATCTGTGCTTATAATACTTGCATGTTTATTGGCAAATGCATCTTTTAGAGACAATTCCTTACATGTATCGGATACATACATCTGAAATATTACTGGACTTATATACGTTTTTTTATTGGCTGATGCCAAAATTTAGATGGCAAGGTGGTCATACATTTATGATTATTGGTCATAAAATGATGCAATATACAGTATACGTAATATAGTATGCAAGTATATAATTTAATAGGCAAATGAGATGTAAAATAGTTAGTGCTGTCAAACGATTACGATTAATCGCATCCAAAATAAAAAATAACGTTTTTGTTTTTGTATATGTAAACATTATTTTACATGTCTACATTTATATTCATATGATTTATACTGCATAGAAATATATTTAATATACAAATAAAAAAAAATCTGAAATGTATGTATGCGTGTGTATTTATATATACATACTAATAATACACTGTACAGACATATGTAAATAAACAATTATTTTGGATGTGATTAATCGCGATTATTAATCATTTGACAACACTACAATTAATTAAATTAAACATTTGTGCAACATTTACATAAAAGATTAGTGATAAGTGACTAAGTTTTTATTCATATTATAAATCAGTCTTTATTTTCTATTTTAGTCAATTTTAGTAATTTTGTTGTGTTCGTTTTTAGTTGTTTTTATGCGTAGATGTTGTATTTTATTTCACTTTTAATTATCAAGGTAAACTAAACTAATACGTCAAATGACAATTTTATTTCATTTTAATTTTATTTTTTGCTTTAATTTTAATTTACCCAAAAATGAAAATCCTTTCATTCATTTCTCACCCTCTTGTTGTTTCAAACCCGTAAGACCTTCGTTCATCTTCAGAACACAAATGAAGATATTTTTGATGATATCAGAGAGCTATCTGTCCCTCCATAGACAGCAACACAACTGAAATGGTCCCAGGTGAGAAAACGTAACCAAACTAAAAACACCAGTAAAACAGTGGATCAACTTCACTTTTGCGATGCTACGTGAATACTTTTTTGCACAAGTAAAACAAAATTAACATAATTTACTCTTCTCCGACTCTTTTAGAGAGTATCTTAACATACTATATATGCACGCTTTAATGTATTTGACGTTATCCAGCTTGTTGAGATCCGGGTGAAAGCATGTGCGTAATCTACAGCTGTTTACGCCTAGAAGAAAGCGTACGCTTAATGTTCTCTTAAATGGCGGAAGACGTAAGTCATAGGAAAAGAATAGTTGAGTAAATAATGTTAGTTTTGTTTTCTTTGCGCAAAAACATTATTCTACTGCCATCGCAAAACTGAAGTGGATCCACTGATGTCACATTTACTGTTTTATCAGTGTTTTCACTGTGTTTCTGGGGCTGGGATCATTTTAGTTGTGTTGTTGTCTATGGAGGGTCAGATGGCTCTCTGGTATCATCAAAATATCTTCATTTGTGTCCCTTATGGGTTTGGAACGACATGAGAGTGAGTAATTAATAACAAAATTGTAATTTTTGGGTGATTTAGTTTCAGTCGTAGTTCTCTAGAATAACCCTGCTTGAAATTCCCTCAAAATTCCATAATATCGATCAACGAGGCGATCTGAAGATTACACCCCATCGTTCAATCAAGTACGATAATCATTTGATCTCAAAATGCCATAAGGTCCGGTATATTAGTTGACCACAGGCACTGTTGTTGAAATATTTAGAATGGCACTAAGCTATACTATCTGTTGTACACGCAGACATCGGGGTGCCTGACCCTGGTGCACGTGTCATAACCACAGCAGCCATTGATGTCCACCTTCCTAACAACCCCAACCAGTTGCCGCCTTCCCTCATCAGTGCTGACGGCCCAGGAAGTGGCCAGGAGCGCACAGGTAGCTCTGTTAGTGAAGCGTCCAGCACGACCATGTCCCGGTCCAGCTGCAGCTTCACAGCCCGGCAGCACAGCGTCAGCAGCCACACACTGGGCTCTACAACTGACTGCAGCTCGACCGTACGGGAGGCCTCCACCTCTGACTACAGCGGCCAGCGCTGCTGCCCTCCTCCATACTGCAGCCCTTTGGCCCTTGGCACACGGCCGGGCGTCCACGACCCCAGCGCGGTGGTCAAAGAGCTGCTCTCTTCCCTGTCTGAGGACTCCTGCCTGGCGCAGAAAGGCAGGGTGGACCCGGTCAACCTTAAATTGCCCAGTCCTGCAGGGTCGGTGAAGGCCAGTCCAGAACTGGAGCACAGGGTGAACATATACAACAAGAGAAACCAGGAAAGTCTGGGCGTATTCCAGACCAAGCCACTAATTCACCTACAGGGGACAGAGCCATCTCTGGAGGAGAAGTACAGGCTTATGGAGCCGGCAGATACTCCACTGAGCCATATACATGACACATAGAGCATGAAGTTTGGGACGGTGACCACCAACACCAGCTGAAGCAGCCTCTCTCTTGGCCTCTCTCTCTCTCTGTATCGCTTCCTCACTGGCTGTGTCGGAAACAAGAAAATGATTCGTTTGCTTGGCTATCCTGAGGTAGGAAGGCATATCCGAGTCTAATGTTGTGGAACATCCTCTACTGAAAGAGTGCAACTAGCCAAGTAGTTTCAGAGCCAGGTTAAGAGTTTAGATCCAAATCTGCTTCAACATACCTTCCTGTAGTTTCCTAGTAATCCAGAACACTTTGGTTGAGGTGTGTTTGATAAGGGTTAGAGCTAAATTCTATGTGAAGGTAACTCTGCAAGAGCAGGGTTAGCTACCCCTGCTTCTTTTTGCAAGATTTATAGGAATCGCCTCGTCACAAATGGTACAAAATTAAAGGCTGGAATGCACTACATGTCTTTTAGAACCTGAATAGTAAGTATTGTAACTTGTCAACTTTGTAAATGGTTACAGAAAAAAAAAACTTAGCTGAGGATGCACTGCACTAAACAACTGAGGATCACACACTATCAGACTTTCAGAAACATCCCTTGTTGATAGGAATTAATTACCGTATTTTATACCGTATCAATAGTAAATAAATCCATGTCTGTAAAGAAAGGGATTTTCTATTAGATTGGTCAACTCCGAATGACCAGAATCTGCACTTGTTCTGACTGTTGGTAATTAGCATCAAATCCCCTGCTACTGTATACTTGGGATAAAAAGTCAAAGCCAGGGGTGAGCGATGTCGGTCCTGGAGAGCCACAGTTCAGCTCCAACCCTAATAAAACAAGGTCAAATCAAGGCAGGTGAGTTTTTATCAAGGTTGGAGCAATGGAGGGATGCAGGTCTCCAGGGCTGACGCTGGCTCCCCTATTCTAGGCAGAAGTCATAGAGTTGTATTCTAGCCTTGCGTTTCTTTCAGACTCCACAGGAAGTGGAGTGGCTCTAAACAAGCTCTAAAGTCAGCTAGCAGTGTAAGTAGTTCACTATTTGGTACGCCCCCCACTACTGAAATAGCTTCATCTGGTCAATACATATCATTCACCATCTATGATATCTTAACAGCTGGTTCAGTAGCTACTTGAAAACTGTCTGATGGAGCAGTTTAAAAAAGTAATTCATAAATATTTACAAAGAAATGTGTGGGAATTGACAGATCTGGAGATATAGGGTTTTTAAAGTCTGACTAAAACCTTAGGTCACAGTTCCTCAAATCCGGCCAGTGGTAAAGATTTCGTTTAAGAATTTTTGCCTTTTCATTAGGATTGGTATGTAAGACGGTGGGAGAGAACAGGGTGGGATTGATAAAGGTCTGCATGCTGGAACTCAAACTTGGGACACCAGGGGCTTAGATTTGATCTTAGAGTGTGTGTACGCTTAAATCCGCTCATAATAGTAAAAACTGGATTTGAGGAACCCTGCCTTAAAGGGATAGTTCACACAAAAAGTATTTTACTCACCTTTGAAGCATAATAGGTGTAAGTGACTTTCTTCTGTCAGATAAATCCAACTGGAGTTCTAAAAAACCCCTCCAAGCCTTTGAATGGGTTTAAATGGGTGATAGCAGTTACACTTTGGAAGACGTGAATTTGTAATCAGACATCCCTCACACGGCTCCGGGGGATGAATAAAGTCCTCCTGTAGTGAGTCCATAGGTTTTTGTATGAGAAATATCCATATTTCAAACTTAATAGGCACTTTTCTCTCACGTCTGCTGACTGTGGAAACCGGAAGCTGTCCCAGCAGATGTATGCCGTGTACGCCTCTGGGAAATGTAGTTTTAAACAACGTTTCCTTCCTTTAGAAAATCAAAATCTGTTTCTTGGCTTATATCGAAATCCTCCTACATTTTTCTTTACAATTCATGACTAGCTTTTTATTTTGTTCTCTCTCGCGTTCATCACTAATTACGCGACGCATATATTTTTCGTCATCCGCGGGTACTGCTTCCAGTTTCCACAGACAGCAGACAATAGATAAAGTGTTTATTAAGGTTGATCATTTTCATTTTCGACAGGCTTGTATTCATTTTGGGGTGAACTATCCCCAAAAATGAAATAGTTCACCCAAAAATTATGTTTTATTTTTCTTTTTAACTCGAACCGTTGCAGTTTAACAGTCATATAAATCAAATCAATGGCATGAATCCTTTTTAATTTGTGATCATTTTGCAATTATAAGGGACAACACGAACTACGAAAACATATTTTATTACATAAACAGTTTATACATAGAAAATACTTCAATTTTCAATTCATCAAAATATCCACCATTAGCAGCTCTGCATAATCTGGTCATCCGAGCTGTTGACTTGATATATTACTTCAAGTCTCCTGAAGATGATTCCTACCTGGGCCAAGTTTAAACCAGTAACCAGGCTTCACAGCTGGCAAAGGGGTGTATATTGCCATTATTATGTAGTTAAAATGAAATTTATTGCTGGTCTTCAATGATAATGTCATGTTGCTTTAATGTATGTGCACAAAAAAAATAAAGACCACACTTTGCCAGGGATGTTTCCAAACTTTTTTATAGGGCAGTGTTTATATACACAGACCCTTGCGTATCATGGCTTAGGACATCAATGTGTCATCACAAGCCGCAGGGTTTAATTTGTATTTATCTGTGCATGTTTTTTTACTCTCAAAGATTGTAGTGCCTATTGATTTGCATTACATGACTGACAGACTGCAACAGTTTGGGTGAAAAATCTTTGTTTGGGTTCTCCTTCACCTACATCTTGGATGCCCTGGGGGTAAGCAGATATACATTATTGCGTGAACTATCCCTTTAACGTCTACCTTCATCTAAAAGCTTTGAGTGATTGGGCAGCAGTTTCTTGTTTCGGACACAGCCAATCTTTCTTTCTCTTTCTGTGTCAAACAGCACTATGATACTCTCTCCCAGGTTTCATGTTCTCAGAAAGGGACACAGGAAGTGACATGAGGATAATGCTCTCTGCTACGCGCCTCATGCAACGTTCCTTCTTACAGATGCACATTTCTTTCTTTCTCTCTCTCTCTCTCTCTCTCCAACTCTGCAAGAGCACTTGAACTGTGTCACTCCTGCCAAAATTGCACAACCTTCCAAGAAGTCAGGGAGAGGTACTTTGGGAGCCATCATTGGAAGATCCTTCAGGAATTTTAGTGTGTCTGTTGGGCGAGTGGTGTATGAAACCAGCAAAAACACGCTCTTTTAGACAGTAGACCAATATTGGAGTGTGGCTGGAAGACTTATGTGTTCTTATTCAGAGTGGCGCGGGAGGGAGTTTTTATTTGTTTGATTTGTTTATTTGTACGAAATGTAACTGACACACAATGTACAGTCCTTTTCCCCCAATGCTGCAGGGTTACATTTGATCCGTGTTCAGATGTGTCAAGCTGTGTGATTCAGCCAAATTTCTTACCTTTGCCTTTCTTACATTACTGAGCTGGTTTGTATTCAAATTCTATGCGCGAAAAAAAAAAAAGTGCTAAACTCAAGTATTTTTAAAACAGAGAGCAAACGATAGGCGAACATTTCAGGTATACAGTATCAGAAGATTTTTATGGGAAATTATGGTTAGAATGTTGTCATAACCCTTAACCTTAACCCCCATCCCAATAGCATGAGCCTTTGAAAAGATCTATCTGCTTTCTGACTGAGGCAAATCAATCCTGTGTTATCGACAAGGGATTTTATAAACTGATAATGGGAGAGATTGTCAAGCAATTAAAAGTTGGTCAATTCAAACTTCCAGTGTCTTTATTTGTTAAAGTGTCAGGTTTGTTGTAGTAGTAATATTTGTTGTTTTCTAGTATGATAAATGCCTAAATGTGCCATATAACAGTTGTATGAGAATGAATAATGAAACCAAAGCACAAGCAGAAGTATATTTATTGGATCATTCAGTGAACATCCAGGGCCAGACAGCTACTTTATTAAGATATAACAAACAGCATGTTACTTCTACAAATAGTATGTAAAGCACAGCATAAAAAGCGCTGAATAAATGAGCTCTACTCCACTGAGGTCCGCATACAATCCTGATTCTGGAGGGCCAATGTCCTGCATAATGTAGCAGACACACCAGCCTGGATGTTTGTTGTGATCCTGAAGATCCTGATCTGGTTCAGGGTGGGAGCGGAGCTCAGCAGGACAGTGGGCATCCAGGAGAAGACTCTGACAACCTTAAATTACCCCAAAACTGCAACAATAGTGATTATTAAAAACCCAAATTTTGGAAAACAGAAGACCTCTGGCCATGTGTCACTTGATTCTTTTATTAAAAGAAGTGGTTCAATGTTTACATTAGCTACTGTAAGTACATATAAGTGTTCTGGAGAAAAATCACGTTCAGGAAGTGAGCATCAGAGCTTCTTAAGGCAGGTTCCTATTGAAGTTCTCCAGGTGAGTACCAGCTTCCTGAGGAGTGTCACTTTTTCAAGGCTTCGGTCAACTCAGGTACAACCTAGGAATGGATACATCTATACATAAACTGGCCCAACTTTTTCAACACTGCTGCATTAGTCATATCTGTCTAAAACATTATTTAGCTTACAACTAGCTCTCACATGTTTTGTCATTTTAAAATTTTGAGGAGTAAAATTACATATGTGGTTATCAACCAGACACATTTACACTTGTCCAACCTGAAGTGGTGTGAGTGATCACGTTTAAATCAGTCGTCTTTTCACGATCAACAGCAATTCGAATAAAGAAAATGCATGAATTGACCAGGTGTAAACAGGCACTAAAACGCATTAGACCGGATTACTTGTGTAACTGCGTTCGAACATCCACATAAGAATGTCTCCTCGCTGCTTCGTGACTAACTTCTTAATCATTATGGGACATGTCATTTAAGCATGTAAGCCAGCTTTGCCATCTGAAACCATAAGTTCACTTTTAAAGGCAAGAAATGTAAAAACCACAAAATTCCTTTAGCAGTACAGATTCTAACCAACCCACAGTGGTTGGGTTGTCCCGGGCCTATCAAAACAAACAAAAGTTACTGCTTGGTTAAATTTTCTGCAAAATGCAAAGCATTTTGCATTCCCATTAAACTGCACAAAACTTATTTCGTAATATTAGATTAAAAGACCAAAAAACCCAAATACAGTTGTGGTCATAAGTTTGCACACCCCTTGCTGAATGTGCAAAATGTTAATAACTGAAACAAAATAAGAGGGGTCATGAAAATTGCATTTTATTTTATTTTTATTTAGTACTATCCTGAATGAGCTATTTCACATAACAGATGTTTACTCCACAAGACAAAATGACGTTTATAAAAAAGGACCCCATTCAAAAGTTTATATTCCCTTGAGTCAAAATATATATCATTTTTGTGAGTCCCTTTTTTGTTCTGAATAGCTAAACTGGCCACTGTTTTTCCAAAAAATCCTTCAGTTCCACACATTTCAGCATTTGTGTGTATTTGGACCCTTTCCAAGAGTGAGTGTATGATTTTGAGATCCATATTTTTACACTGAGGACAGCTGAGGTCCGTACATGCCACTATTACAGAAGGTTCAAACGCTCACTGATGCTCCAGAAGGAAACACAATGCATTAAGAGCTGAACAGAATGAAGATGTGTACATTTGTCTTATTTTGCCTAAATATCAAATTTTGGTAACACTCTATAATAACTACACACTATGAGTCATTAGTTAGTAAGCATTAATAAATAGTTAATTAATCATTTGTAAAGCATTGTTCCTACATTAAATAAACATTAGTAGGCAGAATATAAATAAATAAAAAGCTACAAATGCTTTATTCTTGGTTTATAAGCATAAATATAATATACTTCATTGTATTTTCACACTTTATTAAGAATCAGTTAATCATCTTTAAGTTATGTAATACATTATTTACAAACCAGTTAGTAGTTCATGAGATCATTTATAAAGGGTTAGTAAATGTTTAATAAACTTTCTGAATGCACATTTATACATATTCAAACATATAGTAACAGGCTTTATTAACACATTTCTACTGTAACTCGTGATTAATTCAGGTAGTTATACAACATTTACTAGCTGTCAGTTAACTCTTTTTGTGAGCTCCTCTAAAGCAAAGACTATTTAGATTTGTAGATTTAGATGTTAGATGTGGGAGCTGAAGGATCTGAGGGCAGTTTAACTGTTCAGGACAAACAAGGGACTCATGAACAATTATCACAAAACATAAAAACAGTCGTGGATCATCCAGGAAATGACACATCATATTTAGAATCAAGGGTATGTAAACTTTTGTATGGGGTCCTTTTTTATAAACTCTTGTCTTGTGGAGTATATGTAAACATCTGATATGTGAACTAGCTCATTTGGGATAGTACTAAAAATAAGAGGGATTATGAAAATTGCATGTTTTTTTTTATTCAGTTATGAACATTTTGCCCATTCTGCAAGGGGTATGTAAACTTACGATCACAACTGTACATACCCACCCATAGACCCTCCCTTCACAGAAATCAGGATAGAAGTGGTCAAAACACCATCTACTTGCGATTGACTGACCGAAACCAAGTGTTAAGCAGAAGCCATTTGTATCAGTCAAACTTTTCTGCATCATTTAAGCATCCCAGTCACAATGGCTGTCATCTGAGAACATCCTGAACTTTTTCTATACGTTGAGTTTCTGATCCAAAACTGAGGTGCTCCCTTATTCTTGAAGGTGCCCTGAAAAACTATATCATCACCCCAATATGTCCCCGGCTCACTTTTCAATCTAAGGAAGGAGGAGAAAGCCCATACGTTTTAATCAGTTATCCGAGGAGTGATCATGTGTAAGCTGATCTGAGAGCTCACCAGCGCTGCCCATCCTCGCCAATCACTTTTACACAGTTTACCTGCACACCTGTGTCTAGCACGGACCGCCTGAATAAAAGATGAACGACAGGGCAAACACAGGGAAATAAACGATGCTAGCGTTACACAAGGTAAACACCAACAACAGATGGACGTGGTGTGTGTGTGGCAGCCCTCTGGCACCGTGAGCGCGTGTGCCACCTTGAACTATGGCGCGCAGCCGGCCGTGTAAAGCTCTGGTAAGAGCAGACAGAAAATAAAGGTGAAAAACTACACCTGCACACTTGCGCCGACTATCAATTACTTTTCTGCTCTGAAAGAAGGAGAAGTTGTGTATAAGGCTTCTGGTTAGAGCCACGAGTCGCCACTGATTAATTCAGCAATTTAATAATTCAGAAGTTGCACACTCTCCATTAGGTGGAATAATGCTCCCTGCAAAATTTAAAAGGGAAATATGGGACAGCTTTTCTTTTTTTCTTTGAGTCGCTCTGGTTTTGGTTGTAGATGGGGTTTGGCCAAGGAAATTAATACCGGGTCATTTGAAATTTACAACGCCATTAATAATAAACTTGAACGGTACTGCCGATTGTCTGAGGCACTGGATTAAAATGTCTCTGATGACCTGAAGATGATCTTTTGTGTAAATGAGATTGTGTTTTAGAGGAAGTAGATTGTATCTCTTGTTACGTTTACTTTAGCCTTAGTTGGAGCTTCAGATGGCAAAAGACTTCTCATCCCTGTCCTGAGGAATTGGGCCCTTTTGTTTTGTTTTATTAGCACACTTTTATTGATGAAATAACAATTGAAAAAAAATAATAATAATAATTATAAATATACGATAAAACACACGCGTACATATACATACATACACATATTTAGCATCTATCCGTCTATCTTTCTCCATCTATTTTATCTAAGTTGGATTCCCTGAGTTTCTTTCTTAAGAAATCTACTAGCACTAGGAATGTTACCTTAAACAGATCTGCCACTATGCCATAGTCAGCCACCTGAAAAATGGGGGCTTCTGGGTCCTTGTTGATGGCCACGATGGTCTGTAAAACAATTAAATAAATAATTTAGCAGAGTGGGCTGTAGCAGTTGAGCGCTGATGGACTATATGCTCCATAATTCCCAAAAGTCAATTCCCAGAACAAGTGTGGTAGTAACAAAAAAAAAAAATAATTGCTAACACATTATTCTTGTAAACATCTCATCAACATGAGGATGATGCTCCTATATGCACCACATGGAGGAGATGCTTGTGATGGGCTCTGACAGATAAAGCAGTGCTACCCGAAACTCTATTCCAGAGATGTAGAACGGAAAATGCAGATGAATTATGGATGCAGATAAAAGGCTCTTCCAGATCGCTTTTAAAACACTCCAATACAGCGTCACACTCAAGAGTGAGTTAACCTGGTGTAACTCGTGGAGACGCCGCTGGTCAGCGGTGGAGTATCCTCTGACTACAGATATAACCAGAATAAAAATGATATCTTCTTGGAGTACTACAGCCTGTGGGTGTGTATTTTGACATGCATTACTAACTGTACCTTGCTGTCCTTCATTCCAGCAAGATGTTGGATCGCTCCAGAGATGCCAACCGCAATGTACAGCTCCTGTGGAGTAATCAAAAAACTATTTCAATCATTTTTAAAAGGGAGGTATCATACAAATCTTTTGAAATAATGTCACATTTATGACCGCCCATATTTGCATGTCACTGCCTATTCAGTGCTCTGCATGTGAAACCTACTGGCTGTTATTAGCCAATCATAACGGAGGTCATTTACATAAATCTTAAAGGTATAGTGCAAACATAGCTCATAGCTCATTTAACCCCTAGGGTCAGCGAGTATGTTTTTTTAGAATACGTTTTAGAAATGAATTATTATAAAAATTATATTAATTTATATTTCTAGTGATAATCGTCATCTTGATTACAGAGACCGTCTCTGGATTTGATAAATAAACCGTTTATTCTCGTCATTATACATTACCATCACTCTGTTCTCCTATTTGCTAATGTTCAGTGCTTTGCTACAATCTGTATTGCTAAAAGCGCTATATAAATAAAAGTGACCTGACTACAATTTTTATTTTTGTGTGCGTTTACAAAAGAATACGGTTCCATGAAATTATCATAAAAACATGTTAGCGTAAATTAGTGTTGTTAAATGATTAATCACATACAAAAAGTTTTTATGTAACGTGTGTACTGTGCATATTTAGTTTAACATATAACATACATAAATAGAAGTAATGCATGTAAATATATTTATATAATTGACATTATATAGGTTTAATATACAGTGTATTTTACTTATATTGTGTGTGTATGTAATATACATAATATATATATACACACATATATATATACACACACACACACATATATATACACACACACATATATATATACACACACACACACATATATATACACACACACACACACACACACATATATATATATATACACACACACACACATATATA
>JAUMHP010000084.1:11099535-11110178 GCA_032361065.1 Enteromius trimaculatus
AGAATTATTAACATATTTTGGATGGTATATAAATATATATAGCAGTAATATTGATTTAATTAGACATGGAAAAATACAACAAAATATGTATGTATGGTTGTTTTTAAAAATACATTCACATTTTAAATAAATTAACCAATTAATAAGTAAAAAAGACGTCATTGGTTAAAGGCAAGAAACACAAACATGCTTCAGCACAGGTACAGTTGTAATGGCAGTTTTTACAGAGAAGTAGGTTAGTATGCTGAGAGACCAGCTACATTCTCCACAAATCGAATTACAGAGAAGGGAAGGGTAGGGTAGACACACACACACACACACACATATATATATAGGTAAACTGCTACATAGACTTATTCAGTTCATTTTTGGTGACTTTTCTGTTTGTTTATATCAAATCACATGTCAAATAATCAGCGGGCTGACTGGCTGTTGTGTTGAGTTTGAAATAAACCCCTGAACCCCCAGGAAGTATTACAGCTCTTAGACTCAGGATGCACACTGACTCAATGTTTCTTGGGCAAACACACACACAAGTCCTATATGACTCAGTTACTGAGTCTCATTTACTAATAATTGAATGAACATTGGGTCTCCACATTATAATCACAGTAACAAAAAATGATATGGAATGTGTCTTGCATTAAAATGCAGCCAATTTTGTGTAATTTGGGTCTATAAATACATTAAAAAAAAATTGTGTCAGTACCTGTTGCAAATTCAGTAGAAATTGTTTCTGTTACAGAGAAACTTGCGTAAACACAAGCCTGAGCTTAAAAAGCACGAAGTGTAGCACGAGGTTGGTAATGCAGAGACACTCTTTGCCAAAAATCAAAAGGACGGGATGGTGGGAGAGAAGGACAGGGGGAGGAGGGGGGTACGCAGAAAAACAGACAAAAAATAAAGGACAGACGCAATGCGAAATGTGATTCAGCAGTGGAGCTTTCCCAGAACTTAAGATGATTCAGTGAGTCATATAAACAAGAGAAATGTTGTATGTATTAAAATCCATTTTGGCGCTTGCTTTAAACTGGTAGATGAGCTACATATGCTCTGGCAAGATGAACAAGACAGAAATGACCCTTTAAACATGACAAACAGCACTTCAGGCCTTTAAAAGCTGAAGTGGAAGTCGCATCCTAAAAGTATTAGTTCACCCCAAAAATGAAAATTTCATCAGTTCTTGCTCTCCTTCATGTCGTTCCAAGCCCGCATGACTTTCTTTTTCAAAAGGAACACAAAAGGAGATATTTTAAACAATGTACTGGTCGCTCTTTTCCACACAGTAATAATGGAGGTTCTCATTTATTGTGCATAATTGATACAAAAAAATTTTGTTTACAATTTTCTGTTAAATAAACTCCCATAGTTTCTGTTAAACATTCCATACAGTAATATAGTATTATTAAGTAACATTAAGTATTACATTTCTGTCATAGTTTTTTCAAGTTAAACTGAACTTTTATTTTGACGGGTTGTGAAGACCTTTAGGTTACAGCTTTTCTCACAAGAAACGTACATGCATATATGCTAATGAGGTGTCTCTCAGAACAGTTCTAGAGGTCATGTTCGAGTGTTTATCTGCTCATATAGAGGCAGCCGAGACAGAAAACACCACCAGCACCACGCAAGCTTCATTATTTGTGTACGAACCAAATCAGCTCAATATTCAGACACTAGTCTATATTGCATTTTGATTTAAGTGTACCAACACGCTTTTGATTTATTTATCCAAAAATTGGTCAAATTCCTTGACTCTCTAGGATATATGATTTTTATGACCAAATTCCACGTGCCGTCCACATTTTCCGCATCACAGAAATCATAGGACTCTGCAATATTTGGAAACAGGCGGTCAGGATATTCAGATTTTTGGACGCACAGAAAAAAATAAGTAATAAAGCTTTGGAACGACATTATTTTTATTTTTAGGTGAACCATCCCCTCAAATGACAATAGTGACAAAAACGTGGTTTTACGGCATCAGGAATAGGCAAACTCGAGTAAGCTTGAGCCACTAATACTCACTGTTAACTGATGGAGGAGCAGGTCCATGAGAAAGGTAATTTTGTTGCTGTAGAGAACATAGAAACAGTTGTTGTGGCAGTGTACACAGGACAGGTAATACGTGTTCACGGCAGTGCAGAGGGACCTAAAGAGAAAGAGAGAGAGAGAGAGAGAGAGAGAGAGAGGGGATTAGTTTTTAAAAGCAGACTGCTTCTCCTGTTTTGAGTTTTCCATCTAAATAATCAGGATACAATGCAGGCCCCATATAAACATTTCAGGGTTACTCCGACTCGCAGTGTAAAAGATCGCCAATCAGATGAGCCAGGTTCTCTGCCGTAATACAGTAAGGTTATCTGAGGAAATTGACACTTAAAGCTCAGAGTGTGAACATCACATGCAATCCAAGAAGCATGACAACACTTGGAATATTACGCTCAAGGGAGTTTCTCTCAGGAACTGCTTCTTACGCAATGGCCGAGGTGAAAACATGAGATGTGCCCTAATGAGGGCTCAGTCGCTCACAGAAAAGAACAAGCACAGTATTAGTATTTTTTTTGGACATGATACCGTGCTAAGTTTCACAGTCACACTTTATTTTAAGGTCCAATTTCCGCTATTAACAAACCATTAACGAAACCATTTTTTTTTTTAGGTATGATTAGGGATGTAGAATATGGTCATGGTAATAAACAGCCAATATGTTAATAACAGACATGTAATTAAGCAACTAATTAATAGTGACAATAGGTCCCTATACTAAAATATAACTTTTCTTTTTGGACATAACTATACAGTTTGAAAAAAAAAAAAAAAAGACAACCACAAAATAAATATAAATAAATATATATATAAAGAAGTAGTAATTTTTAATTGTAATAATACTTCACAATATAAGATTTTACTGTATTTTTCACGTAGTCATCATGAGCATAATAAAATCTTTCAAAACCGTTTTTTACACTCTTAACGAAGCCCATACTTCGATATAAAATAAGCATTCCCACTGCACCGTAGTACTGCCACAGCTCTTTATTGTAAGGGATCTCACAACCGACTCAATTAGATGAAATGGAGAAGAACTGGATGCCGAACATCTGCCTCTCTTTCTCATTCCACCATCTCTTTCTCCAACTGGTTTTCTCTTGGCTCAGATAAGAGTCTAGCCGTCAGCGCCTTCGGGCCAGCAAGCCACTGTCAGTCAGTCAGGCCTCTGTATTTTGTCTGTTCCACACCAGCCCGAGAGGAGATTAATGTAGCTGATAACTGACCAGTCACTCCGCTCCCGCTCCAGACCCCCAATCCACCCCTCTTCCCAAGCACCCCTTCATTAGTTAATATTTTCTGACAACTGTATATTTTATCCCAAAGCAGAGTGGCGGGGCCCTATCTGCCGTACGGACAAATGGAATCTGACTTTTCTTTTTCAAACCAGGCCATGTTTACTTCCAGCCGTAAACATTTTGATATCCACCGCAACCTTCGCCATCTGTTCGGCATTTTCAGCCAAACCGTATTGGCACTCGTAATAAAAATAGCGCGAGCCTCGAAGGCCTCGGCCTGTCAATAACTTCCACCCGGCTGACAAAAACACCAGTGTATATTTTACCCACTGGCGGGCTGATCAGGGAGATAGCGGTGCGAGTATTGACATAGCGGTGTAAAAGCGTCAGACATGCAGTATGAGACCGCAGGGAAAACATTGTGCTTGGTCTGCTGGGAAAGCATCCAAGTATTCCCCGCACGCCTCGTAGCTTTGCACTTTCAAAGGCGCTCGATCGTGACCCGTTATAAAAACCGTGTGTACGTGCACCGCTATTAATTGACAAGTTTTCACCTCGTCGATAAACGCGCTTGACGAGGGTGTCGAAAGAGGTCTTGTTCAATTAATACGCAGCGTTTGAAAATTGCTCAACGCACATTGATTCGCCAAACACTGAAGTGTTTCCTTTGTATTGATAGAAGGATACCGGGGAGTGTAACGGAGCTTGGGGCGAAAGGAGGAGGAAAGGAAGGACGGATGGTCATGGGTGAGCGGAGGGATACACCAGGTCTGTTCAGTCAGGGAAGAGAAATGTGAGATCCCCTCCAACCTGTGCACTCTGGGCAGCAGACCAGGACTGCTTCAGCCACACTGATTTTCCGCCACAGCGTCAATTGTGCAACTTTTTTTATTCTCTCAATCAAACCCTCAAACATTCTCAGTGTGACTGTTGGAGCGAAGAGGTTTTGGTTGAATGAAACACAAAACATCGTCCACAACATTTACACAAGCGCTCTACATTTTTAAGCACAGGAAATTATGTCTCATCTGTGTTTGTCATGGAATTTCAGGTATCCATATTGTTTCTAGGCATGTTTTTAAAGGATAAGTGTCAAATGTCCAGACGAGGATTGAATAACAGGCCTCAATGTCAAGGTTCACTTCGGCTTCTCAAATATAAACAGCGGATTGAGGGCTTAAACACAAGATTATCACATTATTGTAGTAGCGCACTTAAACCGGCGATGGAACTTGTGCTGACGAGTGTGAAAATATGTTTTTTTAGAAAGCTATTGAGCTTAGTCATAATTAATTGCATTAATTGTAAAAAAATAATAATAAATGAATAAAAAAATCCCTACCCTAAATGATATACGTAATATTCTTAAACAAACTTACCATTAGAAAAGTATATTTTTATATTTAAAGTAAACCAGCAAAGCTACATATATAAAACTATTCTCAAAACGTACCAAATTAGACTACATTTGCGTTGATGAGCTACAAACTCTTGCACGAGCTCATAAATGATTCACGGTAAACCTGATCTAGGCGCACATTCACAGGGTTTTCAAGGTACGACCGAGGCTATCCGATGCCTGTCCCGTAACGTGTGGGGAGGAATGTGAGGAGTGGGGGTGGGGCAGCCCCAGGTGGCTCGCACGGTTAAACGGCAGATTATAGAGCACACGACTAATTTCTTTACACTAATCTTATTAAAGTGTAAAACAGCTGTCGACTAGCCAAATCTCAACACCGACCCCCAGTGCTTGCACCGAACCCCCAGTATGAAACAAATAAGAGCATTTAGGGTAAAAAAAAAAAAAGCTGCAGAATGCTACGCAGGGTTAGGGTGTTAAGCTACCAAACAAGTTGCTCTGCCTAGCTTTTGTTAATTGTAAAATGCACGTACACATGAAGTGCCAAAAACAGAGTTTGTCACAAAAAATGTCAGACATGTCGCGAAGAATGAACGCTAAGCATAGCTACTGATTGAAATCTCGCTTGGTTAATCATCAGTAGTGATGGAATATCACATTAACTTACCTAACTGCTTGCAGCACTTTGTCAGATAATTACACAAAATTGCTTGCTTGTCAGCTCTGCTAATTGTCAAAAGCGCTAAAAACCATTTAAGGCTATCTGCTTTTTCTAACTCTTTGTAAGTGATAAACATATAGTGTGACAATGAATAAGCATTAACGAAGCCTACCAGAAGTTATTTAATTGGTTAAAAAAAATACACTAAATAACGTCTGCAGCACAATGAAAAAGAACCCATTTTTGATTAATGTGACGTTATCCGACAATAAATAAGAGCTAACTATATCTTCTTGTTCATCTCAGTTTGCCATAAAAGGTAACAAATGTGTGTTAACAAATATAGACATTAATAAACTAAAATTAAACTTTCAAACCAAATAATCAAGTATGCCTAACCTATCATATGCATTAAGTTCTAGAAACAGAGTTGTCAAAAGCATTTAAACCTGTATGAAAAATTAAATCATGATAGATATGGAGTAAGAGAATTAATTAGCATTAAAAACGGCACAAAATTATTTCTGAACCTTTTCACTCAAACTCAACTTTGTTATTGTGGCATCTGGGCATAAATGGGCACTGACGAAGGTCTTGACCGAAAGTTGCCATTTTTACACTTTTTGAATAAAGGAAAATTAACAGATTTTCTTTCTATTTTCCATAAATGAGCACCCACCACCGTTTATCCTTAAAAGAGACAACAACGCAAAAGCACAATGTCTAAATTTGGCACTGCTTAACTATTTTGCTGCGGTTGATGGAAAAAAGGAGAGAACAATCTAGTTTCCATTCATTTTCATATGCTTTTGACATATGCTGGAGCCTAGTTGTTTTTGATCTCACAATATTACAGATATTACTGTGATTTAGTTACATAGCTGTGGTCGCTTGCGGCCTGTTCTGTTTATTGTTGGGTGTTTATTTAGTTTTTCCTTTCAGTAGAATCTGTAGCTTTTGATGCTGAACTGAGCATGAACAGCCGTTGTGGTTCTGTGGTTTGTACACGTTTTGTTTTTTATATGAGCTTTGTCAGCTTGCACAGACACTTCACCTCATCCACCTGCTAAATTGGATGCTGGATGCTTTTCCAGCTTGCTCTCCTCTAATTGACGATGATTAGCATGACATTCAACACCGGCCCGCCGTGCGCGGCTTCTGCCTGTCTCTCCCCTTGACGATGACAGCCTACGTCAAAGATTTTGAGGAGCAATTTGGTGAAGTGCCATTGTAGTCCGTCTCCGGTTACTCGAGGAGTATGTAACACTGACCCACATGTGCCAGGTCGTCCCCGTGAGCATGCTGCATTCCTCTACCTAAGCGGATCCGAGATTCCCTCGTCGCGAGTTACGTTTTGACAACACGATGTGAGCTCTGCCACAGGCCACCAGGTCTACAAACAACAGGGATATTGTTAATCTGCCCATAATGAAGCATTATCTTGTAGACATAGGATTAAGTTGCCAAGCTAACCAATGGAAATAGTCTCTATAGTGCTGCATTGCACAGAAAAGGAAAAAAAGGGCCACTGAGAGAAAGAGCATGCTAGATAGCAAGAGATAACAGCTAGAGAGCTGCAGATAATAAGCGCAGTGATCTCCTCACCTGCTCAAACTGGCTTAACCCCAGCTAACCATGAAAATCTGTCCCTCTGATTAGTCAAGCAGTGCGGACTTGCTTAAGGTGTGCCACAGGGCTCCGTCCTCTACACCTTGGCTTTCTCTATCCCC
The DNA here is from genome assembly GCA_032361065.1 of Enteromius trimaculatus. Taxonomy (NCBI): domain Eukaryota; kingdom Metazoa; phylum Chordata; class Actinopteri; order Cypriniformes; family Cyprinidae; genus Enteromius; species Enteromius trimaculatus. Next base: position 11,106,574 of record JAUMHP010000084.1, read on the forward strand.
ATTCACCTCACCCCCCCCGAGGGCTGCTCCTCAGCTTGGGTGGCCTCTGGCCTGGATGGGGGTCACTGGACTGACCTCTGAAACTGAATTAACCCATTCTGAAATCCATAGGCTAGCTCGAAGACAGGGAAGCAGATGGCTAAGAAGAATTCGAGATGAGGGGGAGAACATCCCTAGACTGTCTGTCTGGCCTAAAGTTGACGTTTCTCTGCAAGAAACATCGGCATCATCTCGTCCTTGGAGACGAACTCTTTAAGAAAAATTCTTTAAGAAGGTAAAGCTATTATGTTATCCAATTTAAAGCACTGCACAACCCAAACAAACCTGGACACGGCCGGTAACAAAAATGGTGTGATATGTAAAGGTCTCAGAGTGTCATCCATGTAAATTGGCAGGAAAATAGGCTCACTTGGGCCTGTAGTTCACAATACCAAATCTATCATTTCCAATCCCCATATTTGCATTTCACGCTTTTATGCAAAGCAACTGACAGCGCATTCGAGGTTTATGCTTTTATCTATTATGCTTGTGCCACATTCCACCAATTGAGGAAAGTGTAAGACAGGAGTTCAGTTTAGCTCCGACACATCTGCCTGGAAGTTTCTAAACACCTTGATCAGCTGGTCTAGGTGTGTTTAATTAGGGCTACAGCCAAACTCTGCTAGAATGTGCAAAATACTTGCTGCTGGTGTAAAAGCAACTGCTAGTATAACTTCTATACTTACTTTTCAACAGGAAGCATTTAAAAAAAAAAAACTTTGAAGGACAGAAAAGGGATCTGAAACCGATGAGAAAAGGTGACGAGCAAATCCGCCTGTCAAACAATCCTTCCTTTCACTGGAATCCAAATGACATTTAATTTGATTCTACCGTTGATCTTTTCTGATATCCTGAATGATTCCAAGACACCCATTCGGCCCGCTGTTCCACAAAAGGCTGGCCATAAGCTGGGGCAAAAGTCCCGGCGAGCTGTCACGCACCACACGGCGTGCACTCACACACATGCGAGCAGATAGACATGCCACATAATGGCATCCTGAAATGAAACCACTTGGAGAGAGCTTGTGAGAAGCTTTCACTGGGCACATTTAGTCATCATGTGACACGGAGGGTGAGGTGACAGGCAGTGGCGCGTCAATGCGTTCACTTCCACTTAGAAAAGTGAGACAGCCCAAGTCGAACAGAGTCGGGCAATCAGTTTAGCAGTCGCAAGGGCTCCGAAATTTCACTGATGTGTGTAAGACCTCAGTGATTTCCTGTTGCTTTTCAGGAGGAGTAGTTTTACTAAAAGTCATTTGTGAAACTCTTTTAGGAGTGACCCGTGGAATTGTGAGTGTGTGTGAGGCTCTAGGGATGAGTGTGACTGGATTAAGCTCCATTCTGTAAGAGAGGGGACTGTACGCTGACAGCAGTCTGGTCCAGTGCCCACCTTACGACACTTCCCCCTCAGCAGTGACCCCTACTGGGAGACAGTGGAACTTGTCTTTTCCTGGATGGACTAAAACTCTCAGTTAAATGAAAAAAAAAAAAAATCTTACTAATGGGGACTCTGACCACCTGGTCCCAGACAAATGTTGTTTAGGAAGAGTAGAGGTTTGATTTTTAATGCTGAATGCAATTCTTTTTTGCCCGTAATCCAAAACACAGCAGTCTATCTGGAAGCCAAATGCAATATACTACCACAGAGCATTCAACTAGCTCCAGCAGCAACTGAGAATAGTAGTTCTGCATTTTGTGAGTAATGCATAGTGTTCTACTAATTTAAATGTCGAAATATCACTAAACAGATTGATCACCATAGACCAGTCTGTGCTCTAAAACATCCCTTCCCGTCCTTAAAATAGTGACCTAAACCTCAAATCCACTTCTCTGTTATTGAATGTAATTCCTATATTATTCATATATTCATATTATATATTCATATTATATATATGAATACACACACACACACACACACATACATATATATATACACACATTCTCATATATATGTATACACACACACACACACAAATCTACACAAACATTTTGACTTCTAAAATCCAATATAAATAATAATAAAAAAATTGAATTATAATAAAAAACTAATCTTTATGAACAAGTGTTTTAGAATAGCAACATAAATCAACAGCACAAGCACTGACTGACCTGACCATTTAACGCTCCCTCTTACGACAAAATCTCGTAATATTTAAAAGCTAGTGAGCAGGTTAACGTTCAGGTTGTTGCATGAGTTTCCTGGGCCGGCTCACTATCCTTGGTTTACTCATGCAAACAAAATGGCCTTCCTGCTCCAGACATCCGACCCCATTTCCTTCTTAGCCGTCGATTCCCTCCAAAACACTCAGCTCCAAGCCGCAGGGTTGCACAGGGACATTAACGGAGCCTCGCTGTGGAATTAGCCCATTAATGTAATGCTAACAAGATGGAATCCTTCTCCCATGGGGGTAATATTACAGCGGCATCTCTGTAGTTGTTCTTTTTTGTAAATCACTCAGCTTATCTGAAAGGAGGCGATCGATACACAGCATTACAGTAAATAGATAAACTAGCGCTGCTGTAAGGGTTAGCGTCTGAGCCAACCATTATATCGTGCAGATGAAGGGGAACGATTAGCACGTATTTGCTTCCGCCGTGCCCTTCACAGACACCTGGTGCCATAGCAAAAGTCACTGCTGACAAGGATTCATGGAGACAGATTGTCTTCCAGCGAATTGTCTAAGCTTGCAATTTTAGTAGAAATTGAATCAATTAGCTGCCAAACTGCAGTAGTCTGGTATTTAAGAGCTTTTTTTTGTGGTTCTTTGTTCATGAAATTTCCCAGAACTTGCTAACAACGAAGTGGATGATTTAAGAATATTTTCCCCCTATCCCAGACCGAGCCACACCAGGGCAAGCCACCTTTGAGGAGCTAGTGGAAACATGCAGGAACAATCTGACCCCTTAAGGGTTATCAGAGGTTCAGCACCGTATTGCCTCAAGACACAGAGAGAGTGATAAGAAGAGAGATGAGGTGATTAAAGACAGAAACTGAATTAAGGTCAGCGAAAGAAAGTAGGAAAAACTGTTGTGTTCTAACCATTAATTAAACCAAAATTATACTGTACATCAAATGGAGAGATTACTTGATATTAATATTACTAAAATTAGGAAATTCATAGAAACTTTCTGTCCTCAAAAAGTAATGCATGTTTGAATATACGCATGGGAAATACTAAACAGCACAACTATTTCTTTTTTAATTTTAAATCCAATTATGATCTATATTTAATAATCATTATTATTTTTCATGTACATATACTGCTTAACATTGTTGACTTATTGCTGACTGTTATATTGGGGCATATTAAAGAAAATATTGTTTATTAAATAATATGCTCATATAGTTAAAAAAAAAATCCAGAGAGCAATGCTTAGTTATTATTTTTCTAAATTAAAATTTCTAATTATTATTGATATCACCCAGCCCTATTGTGTACAGCTGAATTGGAAAACATTGTAATCATTATATATTATTATTTGTTTATGTGTCTAAAATTACTATTGCTTAACATTCATATATTTAAAAATGTCCTGACCATTTTTACACATATACTCTTTTGTTT
>JAUMHP010000084.1:11194754-11205029 GCA_032361065.1 Enteromius trimaculatus
AATATATATATGTAATAAAATTGCAATGATATGCTTTGTATAAAATATGTACTTTTAAAAAATTGTAAATTTTATGTTAATTGAAGTGATTGTTTTAAGTGATTGTTGAGAAATCTTTACAACATAAGCATGCAAACATTATTGTGGCATTATTTTTAAGACCATGATGCAAAAAACCATGCAATCTGTATTTAAACAGTAATTAAACAACTATTTAATTTATATTGACTAAATCATTTTTAATCATGTTATTACAGTAATGAGAATATAATGAAAATCACCATTAAGAATAACAAGATTAATTGTCATTAAAAATATAGTAAAATAAAATCAAATACACAAATAATAAACTAATTGAAAAAAGGCAATCATGTATTTTATATGTATTATGTATTTTACATTTGCAACGTATACTTTTTTTTCATTTGGGGTGAAACATGATGCTTTCTCTTGGGCAGTTACTTCTCTTTAACAGTAACCTAAATTGACACCCAGTCACATCCAGTCACATAGACACCACAAACTTCCAGACAATTACAGCCTTTTTAGTTCACCAGATCAAATTCTGCTGAACAAAAGACCTTCTCGGTTAGTCCCAACCGAAGTTCTGCATTTAATATGTTTATTGTTAGCTCCAGGATTCAACGACGCCGTGCGTTTGAGCTGAGGTCTTCTGCTCTTCTCAGGTCTTGTTGCCTAGAAACCTTGATGACACCCTCCTTGTGTGAGTGTTGCTGCTGCTCTCGGTTTCACTTGCACATAAACAAATCAAACTGGTTTCAATCCTCAGAAATAGTTAATTAGGGCTTTAAAAAGCAGGCACAGTTTGTATCCTTTTCCTGTGACATCACTCATTGTTCCTTTATTCTCTCATCTGCTGGTCCGCAGAGATAAAGCAGGCGCGTTGCTGCTATAGGGATGCTTACGCGAAGTGCACTACGTGTTTGTGTGTGTGATTAGCAAATGGTAACGGATCCGCCAGTGACGTAAAGTTGTGCCTTTTTGACCTTGCTTAAACCACAGATCGTTTCTTGCCCTCAGGCGGCAGAGGCAGTTCAGTATTTTATCTCTTTAAAAACCTGATTTAGGCGACTGGATGGATATCACTTACACGCCAGTGCTCATAACTGAGGGGACATGAGCGTGAGACCTGCAGGTATCTTTCTTGTGTGTCGAGAATATATAATGTTGTAATACTCTAATGTTGAAAGCGAGAAGTTGGCTGTGTTGTAAGATTGTTGCCCTACCGTTGACTTTTTTGTGTGTGTGTGTGTGTGTGTGAGTGTTTAAGTGGTCAAGTACACAAACAGGAAGAATACACACGCCTCCGTGTATTAGTCACCGAGGTCATTTAAACATTTTCTGGACACTCTTTGTACTGTAACTTGTACTTTAATTTCCATAATTGCTGAAATATTTGTCAAGGAGCCCTTGTGCAAATTCAAAAGTGGGAAGCCAGCTTTAACTTTAACAGATTAGTTTTGTGACTTTAGCTCATCATGCTAATGTACCTTATGCACTAATTCGAAAAATTAAACATTGTGCGCATTTCATTTACAGGATTTAAAAAATAAACGCTAAAATTATGCTGGTGTTAGCTAGTAGCAAACGAAGCTCGTTGTGACATAATTTAACTATTAGCAGTTTTTAGGATACTTAAGTATGCTAGAGTACACTGGAAAAACGGTAAAAAACTGGCAACTGTGGTTTGAGTAAAAAAACGAACAATACTCTTGGTTTAAAGAGGTCATATGATGTAATTTCAGATTTTGAGTGTGACAAGCTTTTAGTGCATGGACAAGATCCCTAAAATTGCGAAAACTAAAGTCTCATACCCAAAGAGATATTCTTTATAAAAGTTAAGACGCAACCATGCCCCCTAAAATGCCTCATTTAAACCTACCCCCACATGTTTAAAACTTGACTCTTCGATAGTTACACTGTGTGCTAAGATAGATGGAAATTGAAAAGCTGTGTGGCTAGGAACTATACTCTCATTCCAGCGTAATAATCACGAAACTTCGCTGCCTTACCATGGCTGCAAGCAGGCACAATGATGTGTCTCACACATTTTCTCCATGGTTGCAAGGCACGCTCCCTGTGCAAACAGCGCTGCGTAATATCATTGCTCCTGCTGCACCCATGGTATGGCAGCGAAGTTCCTTGTTGGAAAAAAAATGGAGTGTTTCTTTAAGTGAAAACTTGGAGTGCTAAATATCCTGTTTCCAAAATAAAAGACTTACAAAGTAAGCATTTTCACAGTGTTTCCTTGGGAAACAAACCCAACCTGCATTTTTAATAAATCCGTCCGATTTACGCAGCGAACATATTTTGCTTGTTATCAAGAAAATAATCTGCTCCAGAATGGACTTAGCTGTTGTTATTGATTCTATTTGGATGTTTACCGGAAGTTAAGTTAGAGCCACAAAAGCATTATGCGCAGTAACCTTTGTTTATGTTGCTGTCATTGAAACCGTTTATAATGTAATCCACAGAACCAAATAACCCTATTCAGCAAAGAACTGGCATGGTTTTGTTTTTTACCTGAACCATGAAAGTACCCTGCAGTATAGTTTTTGGAGTTTGTTGGCGAAGTTGTATGTGCCTGTACCTTATGCACCCTTTGTGTGCTGGGGTAAACTCATCTGGTGCATTTCTGGGTGTGGAAACTGTTGAATTATTAATGGCTGACGACGGTTGTAGCACCTGAGCTAAATGAGGAAACAGCTCTCATGTTTCACAAAGCCATAGCAGTCCACGAACCAATAAAAACAAATGCATAAATGATTTACCAGGCCCCTCCGGTAAAGGCTGACTGGTTAGTAGCTTTTGGGAAAAAAGACGTTATGCTCCATGCCTGCGTCTTGTCTGAGTCACCTTGCTCAACCAAAAAAATCTAAAAGTGAAGTTGTGGTGAAGCTTCTGTGGTTTTCCTGTTAAAACTTGTAATCGGATTCTGAGTAAAACAGAAGTAAACAAGCTTTTTCCCAATATTTTTGCACATCCCCCTGCTATAGGTGTGGGATGTTGCTGTGCCATTTCTAAGGTGTTCTGGCAGGTAGCCAAGTGTTTTGAGTGGTTTATAGTGAATTTCTGTGTTGTTTTCAGGGTGGTTGCTTAATAGTTTACTTTAAGATTCTCATGTTTAGTTCTGTTGATGTGGCTTGGGTCTCTCTTTCAGTGTAAATTTGATCACTTCCACTGGTAGGAGGGCAACCAGTGTGGGATTTCATCTATAGAGACTTGTTTGGTAGGTCTTGTGTAGTTCCAGGTCCTCTTCAGCACACAGCAGCCTGGCCGTGAATATGACGTTTAGCAATACGTGAGAGCTGTGGCTGCGGTGGAGCTTGTAAGTCCAGCTTGTTCAGGCAGTGATATAATGTGACCCTCAGCAAAAATATAAACTGGATCCAGGTCCGGATGCCCAAATTTGGATCGATTCAGATGGATTATGTTGTAACGATTAATGTTTTGCATCACCGTGATGTTACAGTAAAACAAAGGGCATCACCCATGTTCTACAGTAGAACAGTAGGTCTGAGTTCAGAGAGTTCAGCTGATATGAGAATGAGGATGAGGATGGTATATGCCATGCTGCAAGTGTCGAGTTATTGTAAGGAAAAAAGGCAATAAATTTACTGTAGAAATAATTTTGACGAAAACAACCCTACATTCACGCTGTTGCCAATTCTGGTGCAAATTCTTTGTTTGATCAGAGTTTTAAACATATTTAGACTGTTTTGTACTGCTTCTTAGACAGCAATAAATTTAAATGGAGAGCTAATGGAGACTTGTTTCCCAAAAAGCACCCAATAATCTCATGTTTCAGAACAATGTATTAAACTGTGCTCCATGGTCACACTTTTCTCTTCAGTTACTGTGTGCTGTACCCAGGACTGGTGTGGTGTGAGGTTAGTGGTAGAAATGTGTCAGCTTGTAGAGGTTTCGATATGCCATGGCTGATATATTTGAATGGCGTGCAGTGGGTAGGACTTCTTTTAACTTATTTACATTTGAGAGAGATGATGAAACATGGGGTAAGAGACCTTAGTCAGGCTAGCGCCATGTTTAGTTTTTGACGTGAGTGAAAACGAGGCTGTGAGGGACTGAAGTACAACACGTTCAGTGGATTAACAATGCCTTTAACATCTTTCAGAAACTTTTGGGAGAGTTCATAAACAACTTTTAAAAGTTACAAGTGTAAAGACCGTAAGTCTATCCCTCACAGCTTCATTTTCATCAGCTTACATTCAATATGGCATCCAGCCGGATTAAGGTCTACGCAAAAGTACAGAGTAAAGCCCCGTTCACACCAAGAACGATAACTTTAAAGATAACGACATTAGCGTCCACACCAGAGAATGGTATCGTCTGTATATTGTAAGTGCACACACATCGGTGGCTTTAAATTCTCAGCAGGATGGATTCTGATTGGGTGTCAGTGGTTGTATCATTTATCAGCTGGACAAAAAACATTCAGGAAGTGATTTAAACGATATTGTTTCTCTATCGTTATCATTGTGGACTAACAGTTAATACTGAGAACTTGTTGCTCACAAAATAAGGGGAACACTAAAATAACTCATCCTAGATCTGAATGAATGAAATATTCTTATTAAATACTTTGTTATTTACATAGTTGAATGTGCTGACAACAAAATCACACACAAATTATCAATGGAAATCTAATTTATTAACCCATGGAGGTCTGGATTTGGAGTCACACTCTAAATTGAAGTGGAAAACACATTACAGGCTAATCCAACTTTGATGTAATGTCCTTAAAACAAGTCAAAATGAGGCTCAGTAGTGTGTGTGGCCTCCACGTGCCTGTATGATCTCCCTACAACGCCTGGGCATGCTCCTGATGAGGTGGTGGATGGTCTCCTGAGGGATCTTCTCCCAGACCTGGATTAAATCATCGGCCAACTCCTGGACAGTCTGTAGTGCAACGTGGCATTGGTGGATGGAGCGAGACATGATGTCCCAGATGTGCTCAATTAGATTTAGGTCTGGGGAACGGGCGGGCCAGTCCATAGCAAGGAACTGCTGACACACTCCAGCCACGTGAGGTCTAGCATTGTCTTGCATTAGGAGGAACCCAAGGCCAACAGCAGTGGCATATGATCTCACAAGGGGTTTGAGGATCTCATCTCAGTACCTAATGTCAGGCTACCTCTGGAGAGTACATGGAGGGCTGTGCGGCCCCCCCAAAGAAATGCCACCCCACACCATTACTGACTCACTGACAAACCGGTCGTGCTGGAGGATGCTGAAGGAAGCAAAACATTCTCCACGTCGTCTCCAGACTCTGTCACGTCTGTCACATGTGCTCAGTGTGAACCTGCTTTCATCTGTGAAGAGCACAGGGCACCAGTGGAGAATTTGCCAATTTTGGTGTTCTCTGGCAAATGCCAAACGTCCTGCACAATGTTGGGCTGTAAGCACAACCCCCACCTGTGGACATCGGGCCCTTATACCACCCTCTGTTTCTGACCGTTTGAGCAGACACATGCACATTTGTGACCTGCTGGAGGTCGTATTGCAGGGCTCTGGCAGTGCTCCTCCTGTTTCTCCTTGCACAAAGGCGGAGGTAGCGGTCCTGCTGCTGGTTGTTGCCCTCCCACTGGCCTGTCTCCTGGTAGCGCCTCCATGCTCCGGACACTATGCTGACAGACAGCAAGTGTAGTTGTTGTAATGTCAAAAGCCGGCGGCGGTGTGAAAGCATGGTTACACTATACTTTAGTTTGAATACTGAAAGTTGAATAAATGTCCCTAAGTCTAATGTGCTTAATACAACAGGTGTAGTAATTTTAGTTTGATTGCAATTAATATGGTTTATAAATGCACAGCCATGAACCTACTGCATGATAATAATATTTTACCTAATATTTGAATATTAATATTAAAAATTAAATAAATATCATCAATAAATAAAATGTAGTTTTTTGTTGTTTTTCTTAAAAAAAAAAAAGAAACCAGTTAGTTGTTCATTTTAAGAGACCTGAATAATTTTCTCTTGCATATTTCATATTGCTCTGTATATATTATGTGTAATATGTTTGGTAGTAGTAGTTCTTTTCAAAGTTTTGGGGTCAAAATTATGTTTTGATGTTTTTGAAAGATCGCTCTTGTGCTCAACAATGGCGTAGTGTTTGATCAAAAATACAATAAAATGTAATCATGGGAAATATTACTATAATGTAAAATGGATGGATTTGAAAATTTAATCTATGTTGAAAACTGTTGTGCTGCTTAATATTTTTTGTGGAAACCATGGTAGATTTCTCCAAGATTCTTCGATGAATTGGAAATCTTTTGTAATAGCATAAAAGTCTTAAATATCACTTTTGATCAATATAATGCATACTTGCTGAATAAAAGCATCTATTCCATGAAAGTAGTGCGGATTTTGTGCATAATCATGTAAAATATTACTATAATTAACATAAACATACTGATCTATAATTTAAATGTATTATATTTACATCGTTCACAATATTGAATCCAGAATACAACAGATTTTTTTAAGGACTGATATGTCAGGGTTGTTTTCTCATCTGAAAGAGTTTTCAGAACAATGCTGTTTATGCCTTGTGTATGTGTAAAACCCTTTTAATTACCCCAAAAAGAAAGAGCAACATCAGAGCAATAAACAATTCCTCTAGGCTTTTTCCGAAAGCAAGACCTGTGTTTATAACGCCAGACGCTTCACTAACTTCCTAATGAATAGCTGGTAAATGATTAGGAGCTTTATGCTAATAAGCACAAGCCCTGGAGGCGGCGGAATTCCACAATCGAGTGCAGGCTACGTCTGTTACATATCTAGCTGCCCAACAGAAAGCAGAACCCCAGACTTTATGCTTTGATGTCTCTGCGAATTCGGCGTGGAATCTAATGCCTGAACGTTTGTTTGTGCCGCTCGAAGAATGACATTGCAAACAGGCAATGGCGCTGCGATGGCTATGGATGTTAGTACCATGGAGAGGGGGTTGGAACCCGCGCTCGAAATCACCCGGACAAGGTAGAGCTGCAAGGACTTGTGGGATTGGGAGGGCGATATGATAAACGAGGGATGTATACTGGAAGAGCTGGATTACATCTATAGAAACGTCTTCCAGGAGACGTTTGATTTCAGAGAATCGATGAGAGCTTCTCTCTTACACTCTTTCTATTTTAAGTCCCTCGTTTGCTGGATGATATTTGCTGATGATCTCATAGACATCGCTCTCGGGACGGGGCTGTTAGTGGCTTTGGAAAATATCGAGCCTGTTTATGGTTCCTTGGTAATTGAGTAAAAGGAGATTATGGGGAGTATATTGGACAAACAGATACTGGAATTGAGATGGACATTTGGGTTTTGGATTTTGGGTGCATGTTGTTATGAAAGTTTTTTATGGGACTGTACTTGATGGCGCCTCTGATCTTACTAATTATTTGCTGAACTAAACTTCTCTTTCACTGTAGAGGAGGAACGACATGTTCGAGCCAACGACCGTGACTACAACGAGAGGTTCAGTTATGCTGTGAGTCTGTAAAATGTGCTTTGGATATGACTGCTGATAATGTCCTGCTGATGTTTTACTATTAGAACAAATCTTAATGGTTTCATAATGTGACAGCTTGTTTTACATTTCAATTTAAGAACTTGGACTCATTTGTGAAATATAACCAGAATGTATTTTTGGATAATACTATTGTATGAGGACTGGTTCATATCTGAATGTATTTTCATTCATATGCAGATGTATTCATTCTGATCTTGTTTTGTGAACAGGGACATTTGTGTTTATAGAGTTTGTTCATTTTGAATGGGTCAGAAAGAACAAAAATGTTCAAAAGGAACAGTAAAGACATTTATAATGTTACAAAACATTTACATTTCAAAATTTTGAATTTTGAAAAAAAAAATGAAATTTGACATTTCTATTCATCAGAGAAAAATCTGGGAATAGTTTACTAAAAGGCTTTATGTGTAATACATTATAAATGGTTATTAAAGAGTATAATTGATTATAATTATTCATAATGTGCATTGTATACATTATATCTCGTAAATAATTATAACAGAATTTAAAAGTGCAAAGTGTAATAATGAATTACAATTATAAGTGTTATAATGTATAACTATAGTTACAATTATTCATGATATGCATGTACAATGCATCATAAAGTAAAGTTTTGGAGTTTATCATATGTTTTATCATCATTTACACAAAAATAGTGGGCAGCAAAATTTTTCTTGCATAATATACTGTATGTGTATGTATTTCTTTTTTAAACAAAAAAGTAAACAAAAACTTTTATTTTATTCTAGTTCTTTTATTTATTGTTTGATAGCACTAGTATTATTATTGTTATTATTATTATTATTTCTAAAGGATCATGTGACACTGAAGATATGATGCTAAAAATGTAGCTTTGCATCACAGGAACAAATGACATTTTAACATATATTCAAATAGAAAACAGTTATCTTAAATTGTAATAATATTTCACATTATTCCTATATACACATTATTTTATTTAATTATTTGATCAAATAAATACAGCATTGGTGAGCATAAGAGTTTTCTTTTTAAAGATGTAAAAAATCTCAACCAGTAGTGTGTAAAGCACTTTGGTCAACTTCTGCTGTTCTAAAAAAAACTTTGTCAAAGTCAGATTTCTGATTATTTTTCATCTGTGTAATTTCCCCCCAGGACAATCGCATCAAGACAGCAAAATACAACGTTTTCACCTTCCTGCCCATTAACTTGTTCGAACAGTTTCAACGTTTTGCGAATGCCTACTTCCTAGTTCTGCTGATACTGCAGGTTTGCCAGCCTTCTAAGGTCACTTGTGAAATTACAAGATCAGTGTACTGAAGATAAATATGGAGACTCATTTATAAGCTTCATCCTAAATTTCGTAGTTCCTAATTAAAAGTGACAAAAAAAAATCACAATCTGTGACATCTGAAACTGAAAATGTCAATCCAAACTTTTCTTCTGCGGAACACAAGAGGATACACTGACAAAAATGACTTTTTTGTGCAAAAAATAGTCCAAAATATTTTCTGTGTTCCACAGAAGCAAGAATAAATCATGACACGTTGTACAACACTAACACTGCTTTGTGTTCCAGTTGATTCCAGAAATCTCCTCTCTTTCGTGGTTCACCACCATTGTGCCTTTGGTGTTGGTGTTGACTATCACAGCTGTCAAAGATGCTACTGATGACTATGTGAGAATCAACTCTCGTCCTGTTGATCTTTCTGACTCTGAATACTTAGAAATGTGGGGAAACAGCTGATGTTTGCTCTGATTGATCTGTTTTGGATTCCAGTTCCGCCATAAAAGTGATCAACAGGTCAACACCCGGCAGTCTCAGGTACTCATCAAAGGAAAGTAAGTGCATTTATGCCACGTATCAGCCTTTTCTGCTGTATCTCTTGCATTTATTGAACTGTAAATGCTTTAAGAGATGTTTGGGAAATAAATAATGATTTGCGATGGAACCAACCCAATCTGTTTCAGGTTGCAGAATGAGAAATGGATGAATGTACGAGTGGGTGATATCATCAAACTTGAGAACAATCAGTTTGTTGCTGTAAGTGTTCATCTTTTCCTAATACACTACAATCAAAAAGACCAACTTTAATAGAGCTAATATAATAAATATAGCAGATATGGCAGTCACATCATGTGCATTTGTTTTCACCCCAAAATTAAAATGTTTTCTGTTTAAATTAATTGCAATTTTGATTTTGTTTTTCTGAGCGAAAAATAAATATCACACATTTTCCCCTGATTTACTAAATTTACGCTCTAAGATGTCATTCAGTGCCAGTTTTGTCAGGCATATTTACAACAACAATCAATTTATTACACATTACATGACAAATAACTTTTACTTTTAAAATACTAATTAGCTGCAATTTTTCCTTTTTTTGGCACCAGTTTTACCCATTTGTCAGTAAGATTTCTTACACATTTAAAACACAATAAAATATGCTTTTTTTATTCTTTTATATATTTTAATATGTACAAGTCAGAATAAGCATGTTGTTTGACTTTTTACATAATACACAGTGGGTACGGAAAGTATTCAGACCCCCTTTAATTTTTCTCTCTTTGTTATATTGCAGCCATTTGCTAAAATCATTTATGTTAATTTTTTTCCCTCATTACCCTCAGCACCCCATATTGACAGAAAAACAGAGTTGTTGACATTTTTGCAGATTTATTAAAAAAGAAAAACTGAAATATCACATGGTCCTAAGTATTCAGACCC
>JAUMHP010000084.1:11209078-11221843 GCA_032361065.1 Enteromius trimaculatus
GCATTTATTATGGAAATGTGTTTACTGTGGTAGCACTATGTTATTTGGTTGAGGTATTACCCATGGCAATACAATTGTATTGGTCATATAGTTTAGTAATAGCATGATAGTCATGTGGTAAAACCTTACTGTCAGGCAAGTATGATATACCATGGTAAGATCATGTTTTAGGGCATTAGTTTGAAGCAACACCATTGCAAGACCATGTTTGGAGGAATTTACCATGGTAATACCATGTTTTAGGCTTGTACTAGGGTATAGTAGTTATGCCTGAAATTATTTCAATACATGACCATGGTAAAAATCCTTTTGTTGGGCATTCACCATGTTTTGATGTGATACCGTAGAAAGACAATGTTGTAGGGCATTTACAATGGTAATAACTAGCTTTTTAGGCATGTACGATACCATTTACCATGGTAACATTTGTATTTGGATGCAGTACCATGGTAAATCCCATGTTTGATGTAAACCTTGGTGTACATTGCACACTTTGGCCAAATTCAGGATCATAAGCTTTAAAGATGCAGGTTCTTGTTTTGTTTTTTCACTCACCGTTTGTTTGTTCCTTCACTCAAAGCGCTTGAGAATTATGACACTCAGAGATGCAGACAAACGCCGCTCCACGTGACAAATTACAGCAAATGCACACCACGAGTGTCAGAGCGGCACAATCGATGCAAACAAGCCTCATTTGCTCCTCAGCTAAAAGCTCGGTCTTAGAAGAGATGGGCTTTATTTTATTCAGATGAATTCCATTAAGGTTCTTGTAGACGTTTCAGGTGGAAAATGCTTCATACAAACACATTAGCTGGCTCCAGGCAGTGTGATTCATAAGTGTCCTGCCAGCACATTACACAGCTACTTCAACAAAGGTACATCTATTACAAACACTGTGAGATTTTCCTCAGAAAATGTGAAAATGCTGTTTTAATAATCAACCGAATCAAACTTCATTCAAAGAATATATAACGCTTCAGACAAGGCTATTGTCTTCAGCTCGATTGGTCGATCTAAAAGCAGCTCATAGGCCGTACTTATTATGAGACAATGTCCATCATTCATGTCTCATTTACGGCTTTCTGTGGTTCCTCAAAGAGCAATCAGACTGACGTCAGTGAAGAAGCTATGCTAAGGGGGTATAAATAGCATGCTTTCAGAAGCTTGTGGATAACGACTGCAAACAGGAAGTAGATGCTTTCCTTCATTAGATCAAAGAACTGTGTAGCACTGAAGAAATATTTACAGCACCGACTGGGTTTCATGTTGAGAGATAAATGAATTTCCCAATCGTTTCTGTGTTGCAGGAGTTCGCCGGGGAGGGCTTGAGAACATTAGCGCTGGCGTACAAAGACCTGGATGAAGACGTGTTTGACGAATGGACGAAGAAACTGCTGTTCGCCAGCACATCACTGGAGAACAGAGAAGAAAAACTCGGGGCTCTGTATGAAGAAATAGAGCAAGACATGATGGTAAATATGACATGGAAAATGACTTGGCATTGATGGTTCCACGAAGAACCTTAAACATCCATGGAACCCTTAGGACATCTTTAATTTTAAGAGTTTGCACTGATTTCGTGTTGGGTTACGGGGAATGTTACATTTTTGCTTTTGAAACAAACATGTCTGTCGTTTTCCTGAAGCTGCTTGGTGCTACAGCCATAGAGGACAAACTTCAGGAAGGAGTTCCGGAGACTATTGCCTGTCTGACCTTGGCCAACATCAAGATCTGGGTGCTCACCGGGGACAAGCTAGGTAACCAGCGCTAATGAGAGCATGTGGGATTCATTGAAGGCCGCTCAATCCTAATTGAGGCACCTTCTAACTGTCTCGCACAATGTAACGAAGAATCGTTCCTGTTGTGGTTGCAGAGACGGCAATGAACATCGGCTACTCCTGTAACATGCTCAGAGACGACATGAACGAGGTGTTTATAATCTCAGGTCACACCATGCTTGAGGTTCAACAGGAGCTCAGGTGACATTTCAGTTTATTTTAGGCATAAATCCAAATATTCAGACATATTTATATTCAAAGATTCACCAAATAAATTAAATTTATTAACCGTCGTTAAGGTTTTTAAATAAAATGTCTTTTTCTGTTGCTTTGTGAACAGGATGGCTAAAGAGAGAATCATGGGACCTGGCAAAGACAAATTCAGCAGTGGCCTTGACATGGAAAAGACAGAACTGTACTCGAGCGACTCTGTCTTTGAAGAGACCATCATCTCAGAGTACGCTTTAATCATCAACGGACACAGTCTGGTAAGGGCTTCAGGCCGAACCCTGCAGAGAATTTGACTTAATTACTGCCTTAATAATGTTGCGCTGAGCTCCTATCGATGGCCGTTCTGTTCAAACAACATTCAGTTCAACATTATCCTTAAAAATGTTTGTTTTAGGTAGATAGCGGCTAAAATTGGTTTTGCTTGGATTGCACTGAATGTAAGCTTAGTCTGTTGTTTGAAGGCCCATGCCCTGGAGGCAGACCTGGAGCAGATCCTGGTGGACGTGGCGTGTCTGTGTAAGACGGTCATCTGCTGCCGAGTCACTCCGCTGCAGAAAGCTCTGGTGGTTGAGCTCATAAAGAGACACAAGAGAGCGGTCACTCTCGCCATCGGAGACGGAGCCAATGACGTCAGTATGATCAAGAGTAAGACCTGTTAATCAGTGCCAAACTATCTATCTATCTGTAAATGTTGGGCCTTTTTTTTTTGAATATAATGGAAACTAAAAGAATTTCAAACCACATGAACCAATATTTTATTCACAATAGAACATAGATAACATAACAAATGTTAAATACCTTTGAGCACTCATTGTGCCTTCAAAAACATGCAAACTGAACACTGGAAGACCCTGGAAGGTCTCCCTCCTCTTTAACCCAGAGGACACGGTGTCCATGATTTCCAACAAGAATATCGGACTCGTCTGACCATAGAACGCTTCCATCGTGAAACGGTCCTTTTTAAATCAGCCTTAGCCCACAGGACATGAAGGGGCTTCTGGACCATGTTCGCATTTGGCTTCCTTTTTGTATGACAGAACTTTAGTTGGCATCTACAGATGACACGGTGGATTGTGTTTACCGACAGTGGTTTCTGGAAGTATTCCTGGGCCTATTTAGTAATGTCAATGACAGAATCATGCCGATGAGAGATTTAGTTTCATCTGAGGGCCCAAAAGCCATGGGCATTCAACAAAGGCATTGTTCCTTACACACAGAGATTTCTCCAGTTTCTCTGAATCTTTTGCTGATGTTATGCACTGTAGATGATTCATTTTTTTGCAGTTTGACGTTGAGGAACTTTTTACGCGCTCTTTCACAGCCTCTTTACTTCTGAGAGACGCTTGTCTCTCTAAGACATCCCTTTTATAGCTAATCATGTTACAGACCTGGGCCCGTAAAATCTTAGCGATAAGAGTTGCTCGTAGTCACAAAATTCTAAGACAATTCTCAGAAATGTGGGTGTTTCTTCTTACAATTAAAGAAATAAATCCTAGTAAAGCAAAAAGTTATTCAGAAAGCATCTTACCCCTTAAAAGAGGTCTGAAATTGGTAGGAGGACGGACGAGGACTTTAAGACACTTAAGAGTTTCTTTAGCAGTGGAGAAAATGGATGAAACATGAAGACGAAGAAGAAATGTGTTGCACACAATGCATGATTTGAGTTAATAAGAATTAAAATAAAATGCAACTATGCAGCAGTGATTTTTTGGGTCTGTCACAACCTTCACCCATCTATCCGTCTGTCTGTCTTTCTGTCTGTCTGTCTGTCTGTCTCTCTTTCTCTATATATCTCTCTATCTCTATATCTCTATGGGCCGGTTTCCTGAATAGGAATTATATTAAGCCAGGACTAGACCTTTGCAAATTTAGGACATTTAAGAATTTTTAGAAACATGTCTTACAAAAAATGTATTATCTGTGAGCATTTTAAGACCAAACAATGACAATAATGTATTTTATGATCTCAGTGCAAGCCTTTTCCAGTTTAGACAGCTCTTAACATTTATTTTAATCTAGGACTAGTCTTAAACCCTGTTCGGGAAACTGCCCCTATATGTCTATGCATCCGTCTACATATCTGTTTTGCTCTGAATGCACAGTTGTGATCTGGTGCTTGTATTCAATGTAGATGCACTGCTGATCTAATAGAGTGGTTGCTATGGAAATATGCTGGCCTTTTTGATCTGTAAGTATGTGTAATGTGAGTATACTGTCTCTGCTCTCCCTCAGCGGCCCACATTGGCGTGGGCATCAGCGGACAGGAGGGGATGCAGGCAGTGTTGGCCTCGGACTATTCCTTCGCCCAGTTTCGGTACCTGCAGCGTCTCCTGCTCGTTCACGGCCGCTGGTCCTACCACCGCATGTGCAATTTCCTCTGCTACTTCTTTTACAAGAACTTCGCCTTCACGCTGGTTCACTTCTGGTATGGATTCCTCTGTGGATTCTCTGCCCAGGTAAAACTTGATCTTATTTTACGCACGTGATTTCAATTTTAGAATATGAATCATATGTTTTTGTCTTTTAAAGACGGTATATGACCAGTGGTTCATCACACTTTTCAACATTGTGTACACCTCACTTCCTGTTCTGGCCGTGGGCCTGTTTGACCAGGTGAGCCCAAACACAACTGAGCGATAAATGGAGCAGAACCAAACACAATCTTCCTATTAATGTAAAATTTGTTGGTTTTGCAGGACGTGAACGAGCAGTACAGTTTACGCTATCCAAACCTGTACAGACCTGGGCAACTGAACCAGCTCTTCAACAAAAGGAAGTTCTTCACCTGTACACTGCAGGGGGTCTGTACCTCATTTATCCTTTTCTTCATCCCATACGGAGCCTTCATGACCGCTGTGCGGGACGACGGCGCCCTCATCTCTGATCAACAGGCTTTTGCGGTAACCATAGCAACCTCTTTGGTGATTGTGGTCAGTGTCCAGGTGAGGCAATTTAACAAGTGTGCTTGTTTACTCAATCCATTAAAACACTTTAGAAATAAATAACAATGTGCAGTACATAAAGGTTACGTAAAGGTCATTTCAATTTAACTTGACATTGGAATCTCTCTCTCTCTATATATATAATTTAAGAAATAAAACAGTATAAATATTATTTTATATTGTATAGTAAGGTGCTATAATCATTTTATTATAAAGGAAAAAAGTGCAAAAATCCAATTGTTTATTACAAAAATAATTACTTAATTCTCATGAAAATATATAGTAATGCAAATAATATTAAAAGGATAGTTCACCCAAATATATGATATTACCCCATGCTTTACTCACCCTCGAAGCATCCTAGGTGTACTGTATATGACTTTCTTTTTTCAGAAGAATACAATCAGAGTTTTATAAAAAAAATGTCCTGACTCTTCCAAACTTTATAAAAGCAGTGAACGGGTAATACTTTTATTTTTAAACAATAAAAGGTGTTCAACACGGCTCCGGGGGGTTAGAAAGAAAATTATCTTTTTTGGGGAAACTATCCTTTTAATTGTGCGTATATATATCATTACATAAAAAAGCCTAAATTCTAGAATTAAGAATATTGAATTTTGTTTCAGATTGGGCTTGACACCAACTACTGGACCGCTGTTAACCACTTCTTTATCTGGGGAAGTCTAGCTGTTTACTTTGCAATCCTATTTGCAATGCACAGCGACGGCATTTTCACCATATTCCCAAACCAGTTTCCTTTCATAGGTAAGAATGTAATGCACCTGAAAATAGTCCCCAGAATTTTTTCAGCCACTGCATAATATCATTGTTATCAAGTTACTTGATTATTACGCTTGAATGAGAATATAGTTCTTTTCATTTTATGTTTATTTTAGTACACAATGTTAATACAGAAGAGCCAAGTTTTTTTTTTCATTTTTGAGCCTGATGCTAACGGTCTAATCCGATTCAATGATCTATGCTAAGCTACAGCTAAAAGTGCAACCACCAGACCCAGAGATCAGCTGAATGGATTCAAAAATGGTAAAACTCAACTGTTTAACTCTAGGGGAGCCTATTTTCAAAAATAGTGGAGTGTTCCTTTAAGCTAAAGATGCCATTTGTTATTACAATGATTATCACTGCAACAATAACATATTTTTGTAGGACAACCAGCAAGTTTGCATGAGCCCAGATTCTTGAGCAAGTGTTGCATTTAATCAAAAACACATAAAAAAAAAAACACTGATCTGGGAAAAATAAATCATCCCTGGGCAGTTCTTTCTAGGGCACTGTCATTACTAAAGTTACGACCTCTAGGGGTTAGCCGCAACAGAAAAAAAGAACCGATTGATTTTACACCACAGAGATAAGTTTCAGTAGTTTCAGTAGTTTTCACGTTTCTTTTTCGTTTTACATGGGATTTCCTTCAGGGAGAGAAAAGGCCAAAACAATAAACAAAACACTTTGTTTTAAAACTAATTTACCTGAAACAAATTAGCTTACCTACCTCCCTAAACAATAAACAGAGTAAAAAAGGATATATGAAAAATAAAGGGTCTAACCCCCTACTTACCACATGTGAAAAGTTAACAGGTTAATTACACGGGATTACAGAGCTTACATGCAGCCGAATCGGAATTCACATCGTAGTCAAACAGGACATATACAGGTTTCAGATAAACAGGAGAGTCAGTCCATACTGGGTTTTACAGAAGCGACACAACAACAATAACACTCAAACTCTCTTTCTCTCTCTCTCTCTGGTACAACACTCAAACATAACCGACGAAATATACAACAATCAGTATGTCAAAGTACTAGCGCACGCCGACCGAATTCAACGAGGCTCAAAAGGGCCCTTTCTGAGTATTTGGGGCGGTCCTTATATCAGGATAGGATGCAGAGTAGAACCAATCCACAACTCCAGGCCACACCCACCTAGAACTGACACAGGTCCACACACACAGGAGCAGAGAGATCAGAATCATCACACTCCCACCCATAAAATTTACTGCTTAACACGCGACATTTTCAACACCTTTTTTGTGGCATATTTATAAATTGTAACCTTGACAAATCACAGAGACTGTCGCATTAAACGATGATTCGCATTAGACATTTGTTGGAGAAAGGTAAGATGATTATGATCTGTGAAAACAGTAACAGGTTGTACAGTTAAATCAATATACACTTCGAAATTCTGTCAGGCAAGGGCTTCTATTTCAGTAGTACTATAACTCATTTGATGTTTAAGGAATTTTTTGGAAAGAAACTGATTGGGTGCTTCAAACCATCATCTCCGGTGTTCACTTAGAGAAACGGATTTACAAAGCAACGCTGTGAGATGATTGGCCACCACAGAAAAGTTTTATCAAAAACAGCCAAGATCATGCCAAGAAATCGCCAAAGCTCTCTCCTGTTCTTGGGAACTGGAAAATCGAGGATAGCTTGAATCTTTGAATTAAGGGGACGAACCCAACCACTGCCAACTTCCTTCCCTAAATAGGTGACTGTAGCGCACCCAAAGTCACAGTTTGCTAGATTTATAGTCAGATTTGCATCCAAAAGACTTCATCTATGGTTTTAAGAAGGTCATCCCAAGTGTCAGCATAGCACACAACGTCATCTAGATATACTTCACTGTTAGAAACCTTAGATAACACGATAGAAACCGTTGAAAAGTAGCTCCAGGATTTCGAAGACCAAAAGGCATCACTCTGTACTGTAGGAACACATCAGGAGTCGCAAATATTTGAGCAGATATTGGGTATCTCTTTCTTAAATGGCTTAGATGGGTGCGTGTGAACTACTGGGGCAGTCGTAAGGATGGGAGTCTTACTTTCAGAGTCGGAACATGCCACATATGCTTTCAGCATGTTAACATGACAAACACACGTCTTTCTTCTACGAACAACATAGTCGATGCCACTCAACTTCTCTTTTATCTTATAGGGGCCAGTGAATTTAGCTTGAAGTGCTGACCCAGCCACAGGAAGTTAAACAAGAACCTTATCATCAATTTGAAATGAGCCTTTAGATCATATCCTGTTTCACCTGCCAGATCATGAAGTTGAACATATTGTGTTTGACCGCAGGTACCGCACGTAACTGTCTGAATCAGAAGATTGTGTGGCTCGTCATTCTCCTCACTACAGTCGTGTGTATAATGCCCATGGTGGCTGTCCGGTTCATCAAGGCTGACCTCTATCCAACGCACACTGACAAGGTCACTACATAAGCACATGTCTTATACATAGTGGGAATTAAAAAATGATTACCTGTGCCCTTTCACCATTGACTGCAATTAACGCAGAAACCGCTTTCCCTCGTGCAGGTGCGTTTACTTCAGCAGGCCTCTAGGAAGCAGGGTCCTCAAGAGCAGAACTTCAGGAGAGTGCGCAGGACAAGTTCCCGGCGTTCGGCGTACGCATTCGCCCACCAGCAGGGATACGGAGAACTCATCACCTCTGGCAAGAACATGAAGGTACCCACGTCCTCCACTTCCACATACCCACTATCCTCGCCCGCAAGAGGAGCCAACTTGGTGAAAAACAGCACTGGATTTAGGAGGGAAAGTGACCAAAACCAAGAGGTAATGGTTGAAGACCTGGAGGCCAGATAAAGGAGCGTTCTTCCTCCTTCCTTTACAGGAGGAAGATGAATTAGCGCCTATCGTTTAATTTGAGAAAATGATAATGGGATTGTGAACAGACACACTCTGGACTCCCAGAGATGCCGCGGGCACGACTAGACTATGGGAAGGCTAGACATGCACAGAAGACTCCAAAGAGCCAGCACTATGAAGCACAGATAACACTCACTTTCTCATGCATCTGCTCCAGTCTCACAAGGCATCCGTTTGAATTTGACAGTCATTTCTTTTATATTCTCACCTCTTCTGGCACAAATTCAAGTTCAATGCTTTTATGCATTTACATGGAAGCTTGTTTCCGCCCCATTATATATATATAAACAAACCAAACAAACACAGGTTATTTATTT
This sequence comes from Enteromius trimaculatus, assembly GCA_032361065.1. NCBI lineage: Eukaryota > Metazoa > Chordata > Actinopteri > Cypriniformes > Cyprinidae > Enteromius > Enteromius trimaculatus. Next base: position 11,218,035 of record JAUMHP010000084.1, read on the forward strand.
TTTACTTTTTATGTAACTTTTTTGTTATTTTGAATTTATATCTCACAATTCTGTCTACTTTTCTTGTAATTGTGGAAAAAAAAGTCAAAATTGATAAAAATTCAATTATCTGAAGAAAATTTCGCAATCGCATAATTGTGAGATTAAGCAGCAGTTACCCGTTTTTGTATTTAATTCCATAACAAAAAAAATCGGAATAGAAAAATGTAAACCTGATTCTGATCTTTTTTTTTTCCTTACAATTCTGAGTTTCTATTTTGCAAGAGATTTCATCTTAAAACTGAGTTTACATCTCACAATTCTGTTTTATTTTTTTGCATTTGTGCGAAAAAAAAAAGGTCAGAACTGTGAGATGTTAAGATACGAAGTCAGTTCACTGAAGAAAAGACAGAATTTTTAAATATTTTCTCGCAATTACAGTACAAGAAAAAACTACTAATTGTGAGATAAACAATTGCCTTTTTTCCATGACGAAAAAAATGGAATAGTGAAATGTAAACCTAGTTAGCGTTTTATATTCAATGCAAAATGTAAACCTAAAATTCTGAGGTAAAAAGTCAAAATTGTGAGATTTAAACAAATTAATTTTTTCGTCGTCCAGGAGAAAAACATCCGAGTTTAGAATTGCAAGAAAAAACTGCATATACAGTTGCATGTACCTGTTTATTTATTTAATTTTTAATCGTGAATTTGCTTTTCATATGCAAATGATTCAGGCAAATCATTCTAACCATACTAATAAAGCATAAGCGAGTAAACATGTACTCATATGTGAAATAATACCTCTTATGTTGTTAGAAACAATAATAACACCATCTGCAGTGGCTTAGGATTATAAACGTGTTACATATTAAATATGGATGTGTTTAAAGACCTGGAAGTTGCATCACAGATATCTATACTCAGTTTATTCAAATGCACTGAAATGCATCATGCTACTGGATGAGTAGTGACTCTTAGCAATGTCTGATATCGATGCCGCAGAGAACATGCATCGGCGTTGTAAAGCAAGCTCTAGCTTTTGCACCAGTTAAATGGGTTTTAAAAAGCCAAATTTGATTTTAAATATAGCTCTATTTTAAAAAAGAGAACATTGAAGAAAGTGTAAAAACATTCCACACTTCCATAATTCCAAGCGTAGTTAGTGCTCTTGCATGCAGCGCAACAAACTTGAGTTTTTACGCGAAGTCGTGCCTTCCATCAAGATATAGACTGAAGCATTTACACATTTACACTTCTAGAATCCCACATCCATCTAATACAAAGGTCTATAAAGTGGGCATTTCTTTACAGAAGATTTTTTGTGCCTTTTTGTTTTCCTTTCATTAAAGGAAGTACTTTCAGTTCCGTTCGTCGAGTCGAATGTATTGCTAGTTTGTTTCTTTGATTCAGGCTGTTCATTGCCCTCATTGACTACATTAACGTAGATCAGTTTTAAAATAATTCATGTGACGAGGGGGGTCGTGCAACATTACCTGTTTATGAATGTACAGTTGACGTTAATTTAATGTTATGTTAAAAAATATTTATGATGAATGTATAAGATTTTCTGCTGTGATATTTTGTCAACAAAGACCATGCAGATTGTTTATCTTTTTTTTTTCTTTTTTTTTTAATGCATGGATTTTTATACAAGTCATTGTAATCTTTTATATGATATACATTAAATGGCCATTGTTTAATTTATTTAAGAAGCCATGTTTGCGTTCGTGTTTCATACAGAAATATTTTACTCAAATTCTGGATTTAGCTGAACCGAACAATGAAAAATATGACCGCAATACATCAGTATAAGCAGTAATAGTGTAGTAAAAACACTAACAGTTATTATAGTTTCTATAAAGTAAATGACAAGGTTTAGAAACATCAAGATTTTTTTTTTAACTGGCTGTATATTGATTGACCTTCAATGCTTTTAGAAAGTACAACAAAAGTAGGAATGTACTGATACTTCAATCTGTCTCTATTGCCTTAAAAACCTTAAATGAGTGCTTCCTTCATTCTTTTAAGACATATGGAGTACAAAAGCCCTTGATACAGTCTGCTTCCCTTTCAAACATATCTGCCATTAAACCTGCTTCTAAGGCCAGGGGTTTGATTGTGTTGCTAAAATGAGAGAAAATTGCTCCTCTACTTTTCATTCTTTTGTGAAAATCGCCGCCCCTCCTCCCGGCCTTGTCACGAATAAACTCTGCTTCTCCAGAGCGGATCGACGGGCGTCAGGGGTGTAATAGCGCTCTCTCACAGTTTGGAGGAAAGAATCTATTCGTTCTCCGGGTACCATGGAAACCGTGCAACCTCCCCATCCTGCTCCGGTTAACCTCGACCCCGCGGCGCCTGCCTGCCTGTGGAGGAAGAGGGAAGATGTTGCTAAAACGCCAATTCATTAGACAGACTCGGGTAATTTCGATTAGTGAGCTCAGAGACGTGACTCATTCCGTTCAAACTGTTTCAGAATCGTGTAATGAATACTGGTCAAAAGTTCGAAATTATTATGATCTTTTATGGTTTTATAAAAATTTATTTGATTGCTTTTACAGAATACAGAAAAAACACTACTGTTAAGAAGTATTATGTTGTAAAATATAATTTATTCATTTTATTTTTTTAATCAATAATTTTTTGAAAACATTTACTTGTATATTGTATACACATTTGTATATTTATATTATTAAATCTCATATATAAATATATTTGATATATAGACGCAGCATATTTTTCTTAAATATATACATATAAATATATACATATATACACACACATAATAAATATACACAGTACACACTCATGTGAACAGAAATTTATATTTTGGATGTGTTTAATTGCAATTTATCGTTTGATAGCACTAATTATAGGTATAATTAAAAGGTATATAATCAGATCAGTTTATCAGAGTGATTTCTGAAGGATCGTGTGACACTGAAGACTGGAGTAATCATGCTGAAAATTCAGCTTTTTACAAAATATTCAAAAACAAGTTATAATAATATTTCACAATATTGCTGTTGTTCTATATTTCTGATACAGCCTTGGTGAGCACAACAGAATTATTTAAGAACATTAAAAAGTCCTGATTCTTCAAAATGTTGGACCAGTAGTGTACATGAACAGAAATTGATGTGCATATTAACAGAAATGTTTTTATGTAATATTCATAAGTGTATTATGTGTGGTATGGCATGGCCAGCCGGTCTCACTCACAGACATATGTCCACCAGCTGGTCCAGCTCAGGGCAGCTGCACTCGTACAAGTCTCTGCAGCTGGCGTGGCTTCGGTTCATCAGGTCACCCAGCTGAGCGACGGCGTTGGCAGGAGAAGAGTCACACACGGCCTTAAACTGCAGCACAAGCGCAGCCTCGCTGTACACGTGCCTGGCACGCTGGTACAACTTAAAATCGGTTGCTGAGGTAAAAACACAAGATATTATATATATAAAACCAGTCAATAAGTAGCACGGGTATATGTGTTGCGATTGTAATCAGGGGCGCATCACCAAATTCTGGGCCCTATGCACAAGCAGTGGCCATGGGCCCCGTAACCTCGCGGTTTACAACTACCTACAACCAACCTTACTACTAATTTAAGAACTCTTATATGTATAACTGTCCTCAGACACTACATGTACTTGGACACCATTTAATACATCAATCAACTGATGCAATTACCCAAAATATTAGCATTTACATTAGTTAACAACATTTACTGTGATCTTAAAATTATATTTAAAGGAAAATGTCTAGGTTACCTATTGTAACCCCCGTTCCCTGATGGAGGGAACGGAGACGTATGTCGTATCGACAGACTGGGT
>JAUMHP010000084.1:11229828-11253077 GCA_032361065.1 Enteromius trimaculatus
ATTCAATTCAGGAAGAATTCCACTGAATTCTGTTTATTGCTGAGCATTTATTTGTCATTGCATTTAAAGACATAAATTAGAACTTTATTTATGTTGATTTACAAATATCAGGAAATGTAAGAAATAGAGTTGATCAAATGCAAGTAAATAAAAATGAGAACAGTACATTATGAATAAACAATCTTCCTGAATTGAATTCCACTTCCTGTAATTCCAATTCAATTCAAATTCTGTTTCCTTTAATTTTTGTTTAATTCCAATTCCAATTCCATTTCCTTCTTAGAATTGGAATTGTTGAGTTCATTCCTGAATCGACCCCAACCCTGTTCTGTACTTATTAATAATTACAAACAAAAAATAACAGAACAAAAATGTGTTGTCACTCTACTAAACTGTGATCAAGTGAAGACCTTATATCAATATGATTAATTGGGCTAAATGATCCCTTTTACCCCTTATCTCCATTTTTTGGAATCCTCACCTTCTCCTTATGTCTGACTCTGTCTGTCTGTCTTGTGTTGTAGTTGGCCTTAAAGGTTTTTTCACTTATGGAGCCAAAGGATCTCCTTCGGGCAGCTCAGACATGTCGTGACTGGTGCTTTCTAGCAGAGGACAACCTGCTCTGGATGAAAAAATGCAAAGAAAAAGGTGATTTTTATCTTTCCATAAACTCTGACTTTCAAAATTCATCCCTTAACCACATGTATATTGTTAATATTTGGTTATATATCATGCACCGAATTGTTAGTTTCACCAACATAGAAAACGTCTGTTTTGCAGGTATTGACGAACCATTGCACAAGCCAGGGTTCAAACACAGTCCCTGGAAGAGTGCCTACATAAGACAGCACAGAATAGAGACCAAATGGAGGAGAGGATACCTTAAATCACCAAAGGCAGCGTGTTGTTCACTTCTTATTCTCAGTTAGAATGTAGTACATTCCCTTATAGTGTTCTACAAAGTGGTCTTCTCAAGATACGCACTTATTTTAAATGAGATACCCAATGTTAACGCAAGGTCTGAAAGGCACAGCAAATAGCAAAAACATTCCTACATCACAGGAAGTATTTATAAATATCCATGAAAAAAATTATAGTATATATACTATATATATATATATACAGTGCCATTCAATAGTTTGGGGTCAGTATGGTTTATTTCTTTGATTAATTATTTTTCTTTGATTTATTTTGGTCAAAAGTGACAGTACGTACACATGTGCATTGCTGCAAAAGTTGCCATGAACAAAAAATCCAAACAATATTAATTAGCATGGATATTTTTACAATTAATAATAATAATATTTCTTAAGCACCACATCAGAGTATTACAATGATGCCGTCACAGAAATAAATGAATAAATATTCCTTCTGCGAGACACCCATTAGCCAGTCACCAGGGGCACAGGCTTAGAACAGAAATGTTGATAAAACTGCCTGCACCCGCCTGTAAAGAGCTACTCTTAAGGGCACATTTAAGTGCCAAAAAATAGGCATCTTCACGTACACATGCTTCAGCTGCAGCAGACCAACTGGCAACAGCGGTTTTTACCTGACATTGTCCTGTCGGTTCTTGCTTGTCTCAGCATCACGTTGTTCTCACACATCACTGAAATGCTAACATTTCTTATAGCTTTCCTCTATTTTCAGGTCATGAAAGGCCATGACGACTGTTTCATCACCTGTCTCCAGTTCTGTGGAAACCTCATAGTGAGCTGCTCACTCGACAACACACTCAAAGTATGGTCAGCTGTTACTGGGGAGGTGAGGTGGTTTTCTTCTTCTTTTTTGTAATTTCTTTATTTGAAGGACCTTTGTAGAGTAATATATGTGACTTCTGACCACAAAACCAGTCATTTATTTGATGTTTATATTTAAACATTACCTGAATGATTAATGCTTTCTCTTGATGTGTGTATTATTGGGACAGTATTAATAATCTGGAATCTGTAGGTGCAAAAAATTCTAATTGAGAACAAAAAAAGTATCTTTCTAGAGCATGATCTTTATTTAATATCCTAATAATTTTTTGGCATAAAAGGAAAATGTATAATTTTGACTTTCACAATGTGCTTTTGGTTATTGCGACAAATATATCCATGCTACTTAAGACTGAAGAAATATATCTATAGAAAGCTAGAAGTGTCTGCTTTTAAATGCAGTAAGTGCACAGTGAAAACAAATATTCTTTGTTAAAGTAATGAGTAAGAAACCAACACTATACTGAGTTTCTCAATCTGATCTCATTAATTTGAATGTGACCACGCCCACGAGCTACTTGCGCTTTTGTCATTCAAACTACACGTGAGATGCGCGCGAATATGAACACGCCCACTACAGCTTATGTGCTCAACGCGGAAAGACGGAGAAAACAAAAACAATCAGCGCTGACTTCAGCAAAGACGATAAAATATGGATTTACCTCAAGATGCGGCGCTCTATGTTTGTGATGCTGTTTCTATGTTTGATATAATAGATGATGAAAAAAGAGACTCCGCCTCTAGGAGTGATGTACCAACATCAGATGTTCATCTGTACTGATATTCTCTGGTAAAACAAACTCCCTGAATACTGATGGTGGTTATTTTTTCTTGAATTCATGGATTGCAGCAGCAAACACTCAAATAACAGGTATTTACAGGGATCACTTGTTTTCAGGATTGACTCAAAGTCTGTTCACATCTCTGTAGCTCTGCTTAATAATGTGTCTTTGACCTTTATTGTGTATATTTTAATTATACTGTGTTGTAAATAAAAAAAAAATCATTTTAAAAAACAGTTTTTTCAATCTCCTCCCATTCTTTCTACCTGACTTACCTGTCAGTCTCACTAATGGCCCATTAGAGGAGGGGTCTTTGTCTTTTCGGGTGATAATCACTTAATATTCATGGCTATTCTCACGACCACACATACTGGCTTTCTGCCTCAAAACATGCCTTTTAAAATTTAAAACACTAAGTAATTAAAATGATTTTCACATCATTCTGAAGTAAATATTCAAACCTAATAGGCTGGTTACTCTAAATTCTTATTCAGGACCATTCACTATGGCTTGGATGGCCTTATTTTAGAAAGTTTTATTTTCTCAAAACTTAGTAACTACGCATAATATATTTTTTCTAAAAAATGCAAACATGTACATCCATCCTGGTCACGTATTATTGTAGCACATAAACAAACACCATGCATGAATTCATCTACTTTAAAAAGGACTGTATATTTTATAATACTTGAAAGATAAAAATATATATTTATCAAACCTATGTCCTAGGGGGCCAGTTTTATAAGCAAATAATATTTTTCTTTTGATTTATGTAATGCTATAAGCAAACACATCCCTTGGGGGTACAAGAAATTGACTGTCGCACGCTGCTGAATTAATGCATGATTAAGTTCTTCCATTATAAGTTGAGAAAGAAAGCATTTAAACTGTATTGCATGAAACTTTTGATGTAAAAACACTACTTTGAGTACAAAACCGGTTTGTTTTTTTCTATTAGGGTGGTGAGCGGTTCCCTGGACACTACGGGTCATGTGGAGGGCATTAAATGTGTACTGTATGACGGCCGTAGGGTGGTCAGCAGGGGCGATGACTGTATGGTGTTTAGCCACAGTCATTTCTTAAATAACTTGCTATGTATTATTTACTGCACAATGATTTATTTTATCCAAACTTTCTGCAGTTTAACGGCATCCACGTGGTGACCACTTCATGGTACAAATCAATTCAGGTAGAGACTGGAAACTGTGTTCACACGCTCACAGGTCATACAAGCGTGGAGCTCAAAGACAATATCTTAGTCTCTGGAAGTGCAGGCTACACCGTAAAGATCTGGGACATCGAGACCGGCCGGTGCCTACGAACACTGAAAGGTGAGCAGAGAGAGTCTGACTGACCACAACACAAAGGAATAGGTCACCTTTAAATGACATTAATGCCCATCAGTTATTTAAAATCTCCATGATATCTCACTTTCTCAAATAAAAAAATATAAAAATTTCAAATGCTAGGGGAGATACTATCAGTTGACTATTGGCAAGACAATTCAGATTTGAAATGCGTTACATGTGTTCATTCAATACAAATAGGTACACTTCTTTTTACTCTTTTAACTTCGGTCTCTTTTATTTTGCTCTCAGGTCCCCACAAGCACTGGAGTTCAGTTAGAGCCCTGTGGTTCAACAAGTAAAGTGCATTAGCATTACACTAGTAGATTATATTATTATTATATTTTTTCCAGTATATATACACACACACACTTTGATATCTATACAACTTTAATGCATTATATATTTTTGTGCACTTATTCAGAGTACATACAAAAATACAGCAGCATATATACCCTTGAGAGAAAAAAACAACAACTATTAAAGGCATTAAAAATGCACTTAAAATACAAGTATGTTTATAGATAATTTGTTTTACTAAAATACAATACATTAATACATTATTTAAAAAAACAGCAACATTGAAAAGTGCGAAATATTATGGCAGAGTTATCTTATCCATTTGTAGAACATTTCAGTTATACCTGTATTACTGTAAAGTACTGGATTTTTCACCAATGAATAAATCAAAATTATAATGCTGTTTTCTAAAAATGAAAATTTATACGGAAAAAATACAGAGGTGAGTAGCAGTGTGTGTAGACAACAAAGGTAAAAGTTCAAGCAAGAAAACAAGGAGAGGCGGAGGCTGTTTTGGAGATGGATGAGGAGATGGTGTAGGGATGGTGAGGAACACATGGAGATGACCCTAGTGAAACTAGTGAAAGTACTAAGTATACTTGCATACCATATTAATTGCCAGTATACCTTAAGTGTATTAATGATCAGTTAATTTGAAGTGTGCTATTTTTGACATACTACTTTCGTGCTAAATATATTTTAATTGTAATTAAGTTGTAGTAAAGCATAACTTTAAGTATACTTAGTACATTTTATGTATATGCCTGTGTAAGATAATTGCATGCTTGATTAGTGCTATTAAAGTGTATTTTTTTGTATTAAAAGAACATTATGAATTAATTATGTGTCTTCAAAACACACAAGCAATAAACCATATATATATATTATTTGGAAGTAAAAATATGCTAGCCCCCAATGCTGAATGGACTTGGTATCAGGGTCATTACAATAAATACATTACTTCAGTACAGACAGATGCACATAATGAACAACTCAAACAGTGTTTATTAAAACTTTACGGCATAGCATTGCAAAACAAAACGCACCATGTTTTTATATAAAAATAATGCCGAAAGAAACCAACATTGAAGCAATATGTGGAACAACAAATAAACTTCAATTTTTCTTGCTGACCTGCTCATTGTTGCACTTGCGTCTTATGGCAGCTCGCACATCAGATGCGCTTGTGTTTGGGAACTCCACAAGAACAGCATCTGTTAAAGTAAAAGAGGTAAGGTTAGAGCATGCAACCACTGATCTATGTAGAGAGTCATTATATATAGATCAGTGCATGCAACTTATTCTTTGCATTTCATCAGACAATAAACATCATGTATTAAACCCAAATTACTTAATAAAAGTAAAAGCAAGAAGTTAGAAACAAATTTGCGTGGATGTCTTTGGATACACCAAAATGCTTGCTGACGATAACTACCAGTCTGCAGAGGTACTTACTATTGTTGCACAATTTATACTGTTACAGGTTTGTAATAAAATCATATAAGTACTGGTAGATTATAATTATACGTATATGCTTATGCAAGAGTATTTATATACTATATAAATATATTGCATTCTAATTTCTGCCGTTGTGTCCTGTATAATGGCTATTATGGCTGGTTTAATTATTTTGATCAACTGATGTCATTTCTTAAATCCCAATAATCCTTTTTTCCCAGTCTAACTGTTTTAAGCTGATGAATGAACATGAAGCATCCCTCTTATTCAGCAACAAGCTCCATTAGAACTGATATGATGCTGATTGGACGTGAATGCAGTCCTCTTAGTCTTTGCTGGCTTTACTTGTAAAGAAATTACTAAATTACTTTAATTACTAAATTAAATTGCTGTAAATTACTTCTAGAGACGGGACAGTATTTGGTATGTTACAGTAGGTACTGTCTTACAGTTGATTCTGCTTATGTTACAGTTGTCAGATGACAAGATTCATGATTCAGTGCTGTAAAATAAGGAGTATCTGTAAATACTGATTCTGCACATATAACAAACCTTTCTGAGGTGTTTACAATATATGATGTGCTTGTAAATGCTGTTTGAAAATAAAGGTTGTAACAGACCTGATTGAACTCATCAGATGACTAGTAATGTGCAGAGCTGATTGCAGGACCTCCCAGGAAAATGGTAAGGTAACATTAAAAACAGTGCATGACCTTTTATGTCTGATACACTAATTTAACTTAAACACGAAATACTTTATTTTTGTGTCAATGTTAAATAAAATATATTCATTTTAAAATCTGTTATAGGGAAACTTTTTTAAGGTTTATCTATATTTATCTTTGCCATAATCTATATGTCTACCTAAATATCATGCTTGTTAAAAAACACAAGAAAAAAACAAACAAGCAGAATTGACTGCACTCAAATAAAAAGCCAATCAATAAGCGCCCTCTACTGCCTGATAATGGACATGTAATTAAGCCAGTGAATGATCACTGACGTCAAGGTTTTAATTAGTTTACTTGTTTAAAGGAATAAAACCTAAAAAATAACCTACTGGGAACGTTCCTACAACGTTCTTATATAGTTCCCCAAACAATAACCAACAGGGAACCATATGGGAACGTTAGGGGAACGCGTTTCACAGAAATAATTATTTCACAAATATTAATAATGATGAATAATCAGTAAAAATTACGGCATAGGCTATTTTGTTCCACACAAAAAAATAAATAAATAAAATAAAAAAATAAAAAGCTTGGATATACCACAACATCTATTTAATTTACATAAACATTTGATAGTACAGGCATAACGTAGGCTTTAAACATATGCTTGAAGTTTTTTAGTAATTCTATATAGATTTTATTTTAGGCAAGTCGTGATGACTTGAGAAGGCTAAATTAATCTCTAAATCATCTCTGTTTGCAGCTGGCTGCTTGGTCGTTACTTTAAGACACAAAAACTTATACTTAAGGAAGAAAAAAAAATGCTCCAAGCGTTCATTTATTTGTATGCAGAAAATAAATAAATAGTAAAGTCATTATTAATAATTTTAATACTACTGGTACAGTATTATGACTGAGAAAATGCATTTCTGTCAAAATAAGGTGTATTTGTAGTTGACACATGATAGGCCGTCACCATTGGCTATAACGTTCACATGACGTCGTCTCTCCCGTCAGCCAATCAGAAGCGAGGACTTTTGCCGCTGTTTAGGGCGCCATGTTTCAATAGACAGACACTTTTATCAATATCTTTGCTGCAATATCGATTTGAGTCCACATTAAACGAGTTTTAACATCTGAGACGGACGAACAAACATTTGCTGATAGTTTATTACTCGCACTCAAGGCGTTTTATATCCATATTGTCGCGGTATGAGTTTGTGTGGCAACGAGACACTGTAATGCGTCTCATAAAAACACTTCGTTTGCGTTTCTTCAGGACTGTAGCGACTTTATAAAAGCTTTAAAGGTAAGCAGAGAATATTTAAACTCGCATACAGCCTTGTTTGTGAACTGAAGCTTGTATACTAGTGCTAAATGAACGAGTCCCTGATGTTAAATGAGTTCGGTTGCTTAGAAACAACCTGTATCTGTGTTTGCTGATGCTGATACGGACTTGCAAACATGTTTTAATGTGTTGTCGGTTTTATCAGGAAGGCTGGTTAAATGAAGTGTAAGTTTATTTCTTTTCTTAGACCAGCAGGATGTCCATTGATTTTGACAGTGCAGCTTTACAGACCCAGCAGGAGGAAGAGGAGTATGATCAGGAAGACTACGCCAGAGAGCAAGAGGTATCTGTTCAGTTCCTGAACACTGATACACAAACACACCCTCCAGACTGACATCTGTCATCTGCTGCATGGCATACCTGACTAAATGTGAACGTCATATAAATGTGCTTGCACATAAAACAATCAGTTTATCTGTCTGTAGTTCACATGTACAGAATTTATTTATTTATTTATTTCAACACTTAACTTTTATAGGAGGAAAGCTAAAAGATTATTGAAATTGGAGTGAAACTTAAAAAAAAAAAAAAAAACGAAACACTGAATCCAATACACACATTTATTTGTTTTAAAAAAGTCGCCATCCTTTTTAGTTCTGTACTAGATCTTTTTTTTTTTTTTTTGCTGTCAAGCGATTCATTGCATGTAAAATAAGTTTGCATAATATGCAGGTTCTGTACGTTGGCTGAGAAACACAAGCACATCTTCATCAAGTTGACAACACAAGTGCTGCCAATCCTCACAAAACCTGCAAATGAAGAAACTCGCTGCATGTTGCACGGACCACAACGGAAAAGTTTCAAGGGGAACCAGAAAGTGACTGACCCGCTGAGATTTGCATTCACTGGGTTTCTGCAATGTACTTTGACAAGTAATGAATCCCTGCCCATTTATTTTCACTAATGATTATTTAGGCTAATAAAATCCAAAAGGCAAATACATTATTCAATCAGGGTGCTAAAATAAACAAATAAAACAAAAAAAAAATGCCTTTCAGTTCACCAACCACTTCACTGACCCAAATGCCTTACTTCTTAAAAAATGATAAAAGAATACAGCTAATGCATAAAGATTTATTTTATATAATTAATGCAAATTAAATCATAAAAACATTCACTGCTAGTAAACATTTAGTGATTTATGCAACAGATTTTACAAGAAAAATATGAATGCACACACCTCTCTTTTAATTAATGCAAACATACCTACATTGTGTAGTTACAGTTATGTTATTCAATAATAAAACATATGCAGAATTTCATCAGTTTGACAGCTACAATCGTATAAACAGCAGTCAGAACAAAATCAAGTTTTGTAAAGTATTGTACAGTATTGAACGCATAATCAACAGAAGAAAGCGCTCTCGCGTTGTATCTTGATTCATTTTCACACAGAGGTACGCAATAATGTAGAGAGGATGTTTTCTCTTGTCCTCAATATACCAAATCCGCTATTTATTTTTAAAAACATAAATTAGCCAAGTTTCGAATGCAGGTTTCCATTTCAGTAAATGTGAGCCAAAGCTCACCGGCGCCATCTTGTGCATTGCAGCACGTCCAGTTGAAACATTTCCATTGTGGACCGCGCAATATGCAGCACGTTTCTTAGTTTGCATGTGGTGCATATATAATTTCAGTTGTATTGCTGTCTGTGGAGGGTCAGATGGCTCTCTGATATCTTCCAAAATATCTTAATTTGTGTTCTGAAGATGAACAAAAGTCTTACAGGTTTGGATCGACACAAAGGGTGAGTGTGTGAACTAACCCATTAACAAATACAATCTAAAAACACAAAGCCTTTGTAATCTTTAATTAATTAAATAAATAAAAGAAAAATAAATAAATGCATAATGTCCCCTTACCTTAGCAACGATATCTCTCGTGGGGGTGAGACAATAAGCTTACTCTTCCCATCTGCCACTCACAGGCAATTATTCCAGCAATTAGATGCTTTACTTGGATTAACATCACAACGGGGAGAAAAGAAAGTTGCAATTTCTCTTTCATGTTGAATTTCAATCCAGTTTCTGGAAAGCAAACACGTTTATTGTTATTTAATATATTACTCTTGATTTATAAAGATTTTTATCATACAAAAAATTATGTTTACTCAACACTTTCATTATATATGCTAGCATATCTTAAATAAAATAAAAATGTATCCTTCAAGAAAGATATTGTATATTGTGTCTGCTGGATGTATTAAGTAAGCAGGTTTGTCTTTTTAAAGGAGGTACAGTTTCACCCCATTCATGATTTAAATTTGTATATCAGGTACTAAACATTTCAGTATTTCTGTGTGGCTTTAACATTGAGTGATGCAAATACACTTCCTCTGTCAGTGCAGTTCTTTAATGTGGCATGCAGTTAATGCTTAACAGTCCAGTATAACCATTAAAAACTGCTGTATAATGAAACGAGTTTGATTTGGTCTTGTGATTTTTGTCACACGAGGTCCTCAGTGGATGCTAAACCTCAGACAACATACGGAATGACCAACTTTTGCCATAAGTTAAATATAGTACGTTTGTACAATATATAAACTTAATTTCCTGTAAAGCTGCTTTGCAGTTATCTGTATTGTAAAAAGCACTATATAAATAAACTTGAATTGCACTAGCTAGCTGTCATTCTGGTCCATATTTGCTTTCTCATAGTCATTATTAGTGAAAGATTCTTCAGTTTCCAGTCACAAGCGGTGGCCGTGTTTGTTTTTAAAGGGCAGATCTTCTCCAATCAGAAGGCTTTGTTCTGACTCACCTCACAGCTATCGGCTGCATGAATGAGCGTTTGCTGTCATTGGTGCACGTTTAAAGCAGTCAGGTGTGTTTGCTGTGTCATATAGCCTGAGTTTCCACTGCCCTACATACTAACAGCTACACAAACCTTTGCTCTGAATGGAAGGATAAATTGTAGGCAATTTCACTTCTCATTTTGGATTAGAATCAGATATTAGTACAGATAATACTATGACGTCCATCGATTTTGATGTGCATCACACACACCGTCATATTCACAGGCTGGTATTCGTTTTTCCATCAGAGGAGGAATGTTTCTGCTCCAGTTAACTGAAACGTATATTCTGACCCCCACAATGGGCCGACCTCAGCCTGGACAAACGCGGACGGCTTAGTTGCTCGTTTTCTGCTTTCTTCTCTGGAGTTATTCATATGAGTCACGCTGCTGAACTCCAGCATTGCACACAATAGCGCTTCAGTATGTGACTGAGTCCAAGAGCTCCAGAGCAGCTGTGGTGAAAGCGTAAATGCGGGAAGGTTTTCTGTCCGAGGGAGCGTATCAGGATGTGCGAGTCATCCGGCGGGAGTTATGGAGGGTGAGTGAGTTTGACTGTCCTCTGATACGGAGGCATCAGCTATGTTTTATCGTGAAGTGACAGACACTGAAGTTGCTGGAAGTTTGGAGTGCTCGGGCTCCTTTAAGACGCCTTGGGGTTTGTGTGAGAGTTCAGCATGTCTGTAACCGGGCGGGTGTGTTTTTGTAAACTGTTGCTATGGGACCTGCAGTGAATCTGTTGCAGTTTCAGTGAGTTTCCCGTATTGTATTATTGTGTTATTGTATTGAGAAAGTCTTAAGGAAAAATACATTCCCCAAGAGATGGCCTGTCAGACACTTACTTACTGGAGAGCTTATGTATTAGTGTTGACTGATGTACATAAAATGTTTCATGTATGTACATGTGTGTGTATAAGATGCTATATCAGAACATATTGATATTATCCGATATTAGTGATTTTCTTTTTCTTTTATGTGGGTCTTTGCTATCTTTAATGAATTACCCCAGATCATGTGTACTTCATAGAACACAATAGCGATCCCTCCTCCCTTATAGGGGCATTTTTTTTCTATTTTGAAATAAGTATTTGTAAGTTTTTCATACAGTACACTGTGATGATCCATGAATTTAGGCAGCACAACCTAATAGTGATCATAATTTAATATTTTTCATAAATATTTTATATTATAAAATAATTAGGCCTAACTGTGTTGGTCAGTGAGTTGATGGTTTCTTGACCGTGTTATAAAAGAATTTTTATTTATTTATATAATATTTATTTCTTGTGTAAAGGTATTTGTTTCTAGTTATATTAATCTGCTTGCATGGTTTTAAAAAAATTATTTATTCATAGAAAATCATGAAAATCAATCATAAATGAGTGAACCTATTTATTTATTTATATTTGTTTATTTGTAAAGTAAAACTGTTATTTGCTTTAAACTGAAAGTTGTTATATATGGTAACACTTTACAATAAGGTGTCATTTGTTAACATTAGTTAATGTTTTAACCAACATTTATTAGTATTTATTCATTTTTGGTAACGATAGTTAATAAAAAATACAGTTGTTCATTGTTAGTTCTTGCTAACTTACAGTAAATTAACTAATTTTAACAAACACAACTTGTGAAGTGTATTGGCAAATGCTGAAATTTGCACGAACTAATAAATGTTGTAGAAGTATTGTTCGTTCTTAGTTCATGTTAACTAATTAACCTTTATTGTAAAGTATAACCATATATGAATTGTCAGCCATTTTTAGAAACAATACGCAAACATCTAGGTCTCAGAGATTGCATTTACATTTATAGTAATAATAGTACATTTTTGAGCAAATTCCACCTCTCATTATTTTGCTGAATGCACCAGTTTCAAAGAAGCATGGATTGACAGAGAAGTCAATATCTTCTGTGGTCCATTTGGTAATAGCAAAGTTATTTTAAATCATCTTAAAACCCAGGGTTTCTTACGTAATTAATATAATACTAATATCTCAGGTTGGACCACAGGTTTGCAGATCGAAGTGTTTAATCCAAAGTGTGCTGGTTTGTTTTTTAGCTCCACAAGCTCCTGACTGATCTTCCTGATGATATGCTAGACGACAGCGCCGACTGCTCCTCACCTGAGCTCGAACGCTCCAGCTGCATTCGCCCGGAAGACAACAACAGGTACAAAACACCCTTATGCAACACAAGCCTGAAATAACTATTTAATATAACATACACACGTGTTTGTCTTCCAGACCACAGCATGCCTGGAACGTGCCACAGTGGGAGCATCCTAGACCACCTTCCCATGAGGAAGTGAGTTTATTTGTTATAGATGCAACAAAAACTACCTGATTAATTACGAGGGCCCTTAAAGGGTCTTAATAATTTGGTGCATTTAGTGTACTATGATTTAATGTCCCTGTTTGTCTTGCATGTGTCTTGCAGCACTATGAGGAGTACGATCAAGGCTCTTATCATGAGGACTACAGCTATAGAAGTCACACGTCTCAAACCAACAGTCACCCTCATCACCTCCAGACCGGGGCAGAACATCATTTACCCACCGGCCAGAACTATCAGTACCAGAACGGAGACTATGCACACTCCTCCGCAGGCACGGATGAGTCCCACGGCACTGACTTCTCTGCTGAGGACGGAGAGGACGTGTACCCTAATAATGCTCTTCAACATGGGGCAGGATATCATGGAGATGAGGCACAAGCCCATGGAGAGCATAACAACATCAGACACCACTTCCAGGTGAATGTCTACAGACAGTCTGTTTTTGTTAAACATTGTATGCATGCTTATTAATTTGCACATTTGTTGAAGGTGTTTGATAATGGAGGGGCTGGGAACAAACCCACTGACCAGTACAAGGCCAGTTACCATCCACATCAACCTTCAAACCAGCCCAAGATGTTCAATCCTCAGGTGACCAAGCAGAATGGCCATTTTGACCAGATTCAGAGAGACTTCCTGGACTCAACACAGAGTGAGAAACTATTATGCATTAACGTGTTGCAGAAAAAGGTTTTCTTTTTGAATAAGTTTTAAAATGTATTTTATTCATTTCCTGAACGTTTCTTATTATTAATGTTCAAAACAATTATTTCTTTGGAAACATTGACAAATTTTGTTCTCTATTCTCGGTTGAAACAAGTGGAAAAGAACAGCATTTATTTGAAGTTGTATTTTTAATGACTATGTTAGTATTTCAGGAGATTTGAGATGTGTTTGTCTGAATTTTATTCAGATACAGCAGACGGTCAGCAGCTGGCACAGCTTCAGATTTTAAACAGAGCTCAGTCCAGACAGATCGAGGATCTGGAGCAGAAACTGGAGGACTGCAGGAGGAGGATGAGATATCTGGAGCACCAGTTCACCATCGTCAAAGGTCAGATTGACTAGATATAGCTCTGAAATGTTAGTTTCAAAAAGGTATCTTTGTGGAAAAGACTAGTTACAGGACCCAAGACTTTACCATTCATAATTAATTTAATATTTACCCAATAATCATTCTTAATTAGTGTGTTCTTCTTATTATTATTATTATTTGTTTATTTTTAAAAGTTCATCAACATTTCTAGTTTATCAGCTGTACTGTTTCTTCTGTTTTCTAAATTCTGTTTTCTAGATTCTGTATCAGTTAGGACCCAGTGGGATTAATTATTAAAAATATATTATATGTTGTTGTTGTTGTTGTTGTTATTACATTTATTAAAATGGTGTTTCTGTTTCAAAGGAAATTCTGTGATTTCTGTTTCAAAGGAAATTAATTTTACTGATTGAAGTTTGACCAGTGGTTCAGCCTTCATTCCTTTTTCAAGTTCAGACTGCGTGGTCTTTTCTTTGCACCCCTTTAGACTGTGGTTCATTTGATATAGTTTTTTATTGTTGTCTGTTTATAGTATCCTAAAAGAACGTGAGACATACAGGAAAAAATCTAAAGCTAGGTTTATAATTCATATAATTCAAAAACAAATTAAGCTCTAGTTAAATCTGACCACATCGCGAGAGTGTGAAAGGGGATATATGTGATATAAAGTAATATATAAAGTTTTAATACTAATTGGAACCGTAATGTGTGTTGCTTTCTGTCTAGATGAGAAAGACGGTTTGGCCGTATCATTGAAGGAGTCCAGTGCACTCGTGGAGGAGGCCAAAGAGAGAGAAGCACAGCTGCAGGGGACAGTCAGATCTCTGGAGAAACAGATCCAGTCTCTCACAGACCGAGAACAAGAGGTACAAGGTCATGAATTCCTTATCAGTCGCAGTCCAGGTGATATTGTGCATTTGGAGCTTGTTAAAGGGTTAGTTCACTCAAAATGGAAATTCTGTCATTAATTACTCACCGTCTTGTCGTTCCAAACCCATAAGGTCTTAGTTCATCTTCAGAACGCAAATTAAGATGTTTTTGATGATATCAGAGAGCCATCTGTCCCTCCATAGACCGCAACACAACTAAAATCATCCCAGATCCAGTGGATCAACTTGCTGTGAGAATACTTTTTTTTTTTTTTTTTTTTAAGAAGTATGAAAACAAAAATAACAATTTACTCAACCATCTCCCCCCATTTTAGAGAGTATCACTAATAGTAATTAATGACAGAATTTTCATTTTGGAATGAACTATGCCTTTAAAATGGTGTAGTCTCTGACAAGAGAGGAAATGTCTGCGTATATAGAGCCTAAAGCAGCAGCGTGTGGCCGAGGCGGCGATGGACAGCATGAAGCAGCAGATGACGGATCTGTGTCGCTCCGACACTCTGACACGAGCGCGCGAGCAGCACGATAGAGACATTGCCGCCATCCGGGAGCAGCACGAAGCCAAACTGCTCACCCTTCAGCAGAAGCTGGACGTACAGTCACAGAGTCTGAACGAGCAGGTCAGATACATGCAGGTTAACCCCTTGCAACAGAGGGCAGTACAGGCCTGCGCTTTTACTGTTTGTGTGTGTGTCAGGCGGAGGCTGGCCGGCGGCTGCTGGATCAGGTCCGGCTGCTGGAGCGTCAGAGGGAAGAGGATCAGGTGGACAGAGCCACTGTCATCAACACCCTCACGCAGCGCCTGGAGGAGAGCCAGCAGCAGTGTGCCAAACTGCTCCACACTGGTATGTGGCATCCCATGTGCTCCTGTTTGTTTTTACTGTTGTGACTGCTCGAGCCTCATGGGTAATCGCATGGCCCAGTCAGCTTTTTCTCTGGCAGTTAACACTGTTTAAACATTTTTATGATCTTTCATGATCAATTCCGGTAGATCCTTTATTTTTTATTTATTTTTTTTGCAACAAAGAAGAAAGAGTGAGAGTATACATAAACAAGAAGACTGGCTTTTGGCTATTGAAAACAATAACCGTAACCATTTGAAATAACGGCAGCAACTGCGTAGTAGGTACATTCAATACAAACATAGATGGGAGTGACACTTAGCTTTTATTTTTTAAATTTGATTTAAAAATACATGAAAATTAAATCAAAGCATTACCTGTAGCCTTGTGAAAATAAAGGCAAGAACTGCATAGTTCTAAACCAATTAACACCAAAATTGTTTCGGCAGAAAATAGCAATATTTATAGCTATTTTGGTGTTCTGCTAAATAAATAACCAAAAAGACTGAATAAACAATGATGTATTGATGAAGTATAGGCGTGCGCTAAAATGCAGCAAACATGTCGGCCGTGTAAAGGCATTTAAAAGTATCAGAAGTTGTTGTATTCATTACAAGCACCGACAGCGATAGGCCGCATCATGTCTCCGGTGAGTAGAGCAAGGGTGAATTTTGCTGGTTACTGTGTGATGACTGAATCGACGAAATGGCGAATGATTAGTAAATAAACTGCAGATTATATATTGTAATACATGCACAAGTTCTGCACGAGGTCACGGCATATGCTTGTTAGCCAGGGTTCAAAGCCCAATGCAGCTGCTCGGTAACATTTTCATTTTCACATTTTTTTAAAATAAAGAAAATAATAATTACAACAGCTCTATTCATACATTTACTAGAACAATTACACGCGAAGTTCAGATTGGGATCTATAATATTTTTAAATGTTTTGAAAGAATTCTCTTCTGCTCAGCAGGACTGCATTTATTTGAGGAAAAAAAAATGGCTGTTTAGTTTCTCATCCAACACGTAATAATCTGCGCTAAACAAGTGAAAGTGTCTGTTTGTGTGCCAGTATACCAACAGCTGTTAGCTTCTTGGCAACATTGGTTCCAGAATGATTACAATGTAGTGTTAAAAACACAATGTTTTCTTGATATTGTGAGTGCACACAAATTAAAATAGACCTTTTCCAGTTCCAAACAATGTTGTATTCTTACCTTTGTGAGCAACAATTATGGCATATTTAATTTGTTTCCACAAGTATTCTATATCTATAGATTATATTTTCAGCAAATCATAATTACAACATCGTATGACATGCTCTTAATATTGCGAGCACAGGTTAGACTCGAGTCCAAACCCACGTCTACGTAATCACTGGTGTAAACCAAGAAAACTACAGACATTAATCAACATTGCATTTTGTCCAGACCAAAGCAAGGGAACAAGCTGACTTTCCAACCCATTCGCACGGCTGGTCGTGACAATATCACGAAATTAGCACGAAATCTATTTATTTGTGTCAGGGACACGAATATTTCTTTATTTTCGTGGATTCACGAAAGTCGAGTAAGAATCGTGTCAGTACCACATAAAAAAAACGTGCGACGGGGCTGGACTTTCCTGGTCTGAATACACCCTTAATTTTCTACGTTTCCTTTTTTAGTGTCTCCTTTAATGGATTAATTAAAGTTTTGTCTGCTTGTTTCTGAAACATCTGCTGCAGGCTCTGTTCAAGAGATGAGTCAGTTACAGCTAAAGCTCCAGCAGGCCCAGTCTGCCCGGGCTATCAGCGAAGACATCAGCAAAGCCATGCAGGTCAGGCAGTCCACTAATATCTGACAGCATTTCCAATAATGGCAAACAAGATGTCTGTGTAACCAAGCCCATGTGTTTGTTCTCTCAACAGGAGGAGCTGACTGAACTGAAGGAGCAGATAAATCTGTACGAGTCTGCCATTAAACATGGAGCCCTGGAGTCTAAAGGAGACTGGGAGAACCAGCTGTCTGAGTCCTACATGGACCTGGGCATCAAGAAGTCCAAGTGGAGAAATGGACGAATCCACAGGTAATGTTATATTATACAATAACAGTCCAAACTACAGTGCTATAGCATATATTTTATAATCTCACAATTACTTTGGTTTCCAGCAAACCTCCTATTGCTGAAGCAGGAGACTCCAACCCGCTGAAGGAGGATATGACGCGAGAGCTGAAGAGTGAGCTGCAGCGCTGCCTGAGTCACCTGAAGAGCAAGCGTCTGAAGATCTCGGAGCTGCAGGAGGAGCTGCGACGCTCCCAGACCAGAGGAGAGGAGCTGCAGATGCAGCTAGAGCAGGCTGAGAGAAGCATACGAGACTCTAAGGTCTGACCTGCTGCCACTCAGTGCTTAACCTGTGTGCTTTAGTAGATGCTGGACCTAACAACTTGTGCGTTTACTACAGGTGAGGGAGAGCAGCTTGGAGAAACACCTGGAAACGTCTCACTCGACTGCCACTCCTCAGAAAGACCTTGTCAGACTGCAGGAGGAACGGCAGGCACTGCACGAGAGAGTGGAGGTCAGTGTGACTTTTGTGTCTGGATCAGTGTTGTTGTTAAAATAAAGCTGAAAAATAATAAATTGCAGATGTTAGGTGAACAGTTTGAGCTTAGAAAATGTTAAAATTAGAAATGTTGCATGTTAGAATTTAAATGATAAAAAATATCAATTTGAAGTTTTATCTAAATTTAAATTGAAATACACACACATTATTATTATTATTATTATTATTTTAGTAAATAATTTAAAAAATAATATAACAAATGAGCAATATATATTAGTGGTAAAATAGTTGTTTTTAGACTTTTTACATTTATTTATACAGACAGTATTAAAATATTTTTGTTTAATTAAAGTAATATTTTTAAAATATATAAAAATATTGACATGAAAAAATGTATTGCATCCAAAAAAACGTTTTTGTTTGCATAATATAAGTATGTACTGTGTATATTATGTATGTATAAATTCACACAAATATTTATATGTATTTACATATTTATATTTATGCACCCATATGTTAGGTGAGATATATATATATACACATACACGCATCATTTAGAAATTTTATGTTTATATATTAAACATATTTATTAATATAATAAATAATTATATAAATATATATGTATGTATGCATATGTAAACAAACTTTTGACAGCAAAACACAGATCGGGATCCATGTTTTAAAAAGTTGTGATTCAGATGTAGTTGTTACTGTAGTCAACTCCAGTTGTAAACGGCAGGCTCTGGAGAAGAGGAATCAGGAGCTGAAACAGAGTGAGGAGAAGGTGAAGGCAGCCAACTTTGAGCTCTGCACCAAGATGAGGGAGATGATCCAGGAGCTGGACCAGGAGAAGCAGGAAGCTGCAGAGAGGTCACACATTCATTCTTTCTGCTGAAGTGAGAGTTAGTTCCTCTCTGGAGCTATGTTTCATCTGTAAAGTGCTCTGTGTGCAGGGATGAGAGGACTCAGCAGCAGTTCAGGGATGACGTGGTGAATCGTGTCCGGGCGGAGCTCATGCAGGAGCACACTGCTCACATCGAGCAGCTCAGCAGCCAGCATCAGCAGCACCTCCAGCAGCTTGAGTACTGACACACCTTCACCTTTACACAATACAACAGGAAACTTCATCGTAACATTCAGAAAGAATGCAGAAGCTTTTATTAACACCGGGTCCATCCACAGGTCAAAGCTGGCTGAACTCAGTCAGGAGGTGTTAGCTGTGCAGGAATGCTACATTTCTGTTTGCAAAGAGAAAGACAAGCTGGAGGAAAATCTCCAAAACAAGCTTGAAGAACTGAGGAGACTGAAAGAAACTGAGGTACCCACTAGATGGTTGATTGATTAATTGATTTATAAAATTATATATTTTTAATTTATTATTATCTTTAATCATTTAATATGAACTAATTGATGTATTTCAATGTATTTTAATTTAATATATTAACTTATTTATTATTTATGTCTTTATTCACTTATTTATTTATTTAATTGATTTAATATTATTCATTATTTATTTTAAAAGATTTAAATATAGTTTCTATATTTATCTATAATGTGTTTTTGTGTGTGTGTGTGTGTGTGTGTGTGTGTAATTTAATCAAGTAATATGCATTTAAATATTTTTATTTATTTACATTAATATTTCATTTTCTTGCTTTATTTAACATTATTATTATTATTATTAATCATTATAATAATATATTTTTTGCTTTCCTTTTTTTTAAATATATTTTTAATGCATTTAATTTTTATGAATTCATTATTTAGTTTTTATTTTTATGATTACTAATAATACTACTATTTCATTCCTCCTACTTGGGATAGTTTTCCGGTTTAATTAGGGATAAAACCTTCTTATTTGAGTTAATATTTGATCTTGTGTCTTGTTGTTTCAGTTGAAGATGCGAGAGGAGAGCGAGGCTGCTCTGGACAGTCTGAGGTCTGATTTGGAGCGTCAGCATCAGGAGGATGTGTCTCGGCTCAAAGCCCAGTGGAAGACAGACACACAGGATGAGATTGAGCTGCGACTCAGAGAGCAGCTTGAAGTAGCCAAGGAGAGCTGGCAGCAGGAGCAGGACACGGTTAGTGACGATGGGCCGTTTACGCCAATGATCTCTCTACTCAGTGTTATTAAAATGTCTCTCTTGTGCCATTCAGATGTACAGTAAAAAAAAAAAAGTAAACTGTGACATAATTAAACTCAAAAGACCAAACGTTACTTGTTGTTTTTTTATCCGTCTTTTTTGTCTGTGTTTGATTTTTCTGTGTTTGTGTCAGTTGGAGCAGTCCTGGGCTCAGCGGTTACAGGAGGCTGAGGAAGAGGTCAGGAAGGCCAGGCAGTCGGACACCCGTGAGGGAGCGTGTCAGACCAGCTGCACTGGGACGGCAGCTCAGCTGATTTCAGTGGAGGAGCTGGAAGTCCGGCTCAGTGCTCAGAAGGAGAGCCTGCAGCAGGAGGCTGCAACTGTCCAGGCCAGAGCGGTGGAGGAAGCAGTACGAGGCGCTCAGAGAGAGATGCAGCAGAAACACACTGACGACATCACACTCCAGGTGTGACCGAGTTACAACTCTTAACATCACTACAAAACATGCGTTAAAGAATAAAGACAACTGGATCAGTAAAAATAAAGTGCATATATTTACAAAAAAAAAAATGCTTACCTATAGAATTAGTTTTTTATAGTTTTATGATTTTTAAATGGCTTGCCCCAGAGAGGTAATGGTAACATTTACAGTGAGTACGGAAAGTATTCAGCCATATACAGCCATGAGTTTTTTTGGGGAAGATGCAACAAGTTTTTCACAGCCCTTTTTAGGTCTCTTCAGAGATGCTTGATTGGGTTTAAGTCAGGAATCCTTTGTTATTGTAAAAAAAAAAATATTTTAGTCGCACAACATTGTGTATTGCAAACACTGCCGTTTCTCAATAGGCTTTTAATCAAAATCTATAAGTTTTGCGCAAATCTGTGTAAATGGAAATACACCTACTGTTTTGGTCCGTGATTTCAGCCCGACAAAACAAATTTGACTGAAATCAAAAGTGGCTGTTTCAGTGCACCATTACTATAAACCTTACTGTATGATTTCAAGTCTTGTCACCTTTTTCAAATTGCATATTTTTGCTTCATTTTGGGTTTGTTTTTCTGTGACCTTAGACCCCAACAAATCAAATCAATCAAAATATTGAGAAGATCACCTTTAAAGTTGGACAAATAAAGTTCTTTGTAATGCAAATTACTAATACAAAATTAATTTTTTATATATTTAAAATAGAAAAGATCTTAATAGAGCATGATCTTAACTTAATATCCTGTTTTACAGGGTCAATAATGATTTCTGTTCTTTCTAGGTTGAAGGTGCGATATCACAGGCTCATTCTCGATGGCTGCAGGACTTGACCTCTCTCCCAGAATACAAAAGCAGCCTGCAGAGCGAGAAAGATGAATGGGAGCGACTTCAGCAGCACCACGTCCAGGAACAGGTATTTGTTTTAGTGATCATCCCCAAATGTTTTCTTCATATCTGCTTTTTGAACTCAACACTGACCTCCTGATCCCAGGTGTCCTCGGCTGTGAAGGCTGTGGAGCAACGGTGGGAGGACACGCTCCGCACCAAATGTGCTGAACTGGAGCAGTGTAACTTGAGAAACGGGGAGCTCCAGGAGGAAGTGCTCACCCTCAGCACTCGACTGGAGCACTTGTGCCAGGAGCAGGCAGCCCTTGTGAAAGCAGAGCTGGCTGCAGCCCGAGATGTTTGGATCAGAGACAAGAAGGAGGAGATATCCCGCCTCAGGACGCAGCTCCAGAGAGAACAGAAGCAGAAACTACAAGCTGTCCTGGAGCAGAACCTGGGGCAAACCGACAAACAAAGAGACACAGAGCTGCAGGAAACTCTTAGAGAAAAGGAGCAGGAGTGGAGGGATCAACAAGAGATCAGGTTTGCAGTAGTCTCTGTAATTAAGAGGGTTTGCTAAGGCACGAAGCAGGGCCCTTTTGACACGAGCCAAAAAACAACACACAAAAACTACCTACCGTACCTTACCTACCAAATACAAACAATATGTGACCGTGGATCACATAACCAACCATAAGGGTCCGTTTTTTTTTTAATTGGGTGGAATAAATAAGCTTTCAATTGATGTATGGTGTGTTAGGATTAGATGATATTTGGCTGAGATACAACAAATTTTTTTTTTTCACATTTACATTTTAGTAATTTTGTATTTTTGTTACTTCTTTTACAAACTTATTTCCCGTGTATTTTAATGTATCTTTCAGTTTTGGTTTTAGTATTGTTAGGACTTCAAGTTTATTTCAATTAGTTGCAATGGCAAGATTTCTAATCTCTTGTAAAATCTTTTAAAGTTTAGGTTTTCTTTTTAATTTCAGCTTTATTTCAGTTCCCCCAAATTACTTTAACAGTTTCAGTATAGGTTAACAATAACAGCACTGATGTAAATAGTTTATTGAAGTCTTGTTTAATATTTAATGCTATATTTTAACAATCACGGTATATTTCTATTTAATAATTGTATATAATATTATTGTATTTCTTTATATATTTATGTATTATTTGTGTGTATATATATTGATAAGCAACATTTTATTTTAGCTTACATATTTTGTGGTGCTTTATGTGCATATATGTATGTTATTATAGACATTTACTTACAGTGAAGTACACAACTTTAAACTGTTACTGATATTTTACATAAAAGTAGAGATGCAACGATTGCAAATATCTTGGCCGATTCCGATTTCCGATTTTACTGTAAGTGTGACCTGCCGATTCCGATTTTTGCCGATTCCGATTTTTTTTTTTTAAAGAACTGTAATGAAAGCATATGATATTCATTTAATTTAAAATCAAATTATTAAACTTTACAGTATCTTCTCAAAATAAAATAATTAAAACAAAAAAATAAAGCGCATTATAAGGTATAATATACCAAACATTAGTGTAGTCATACTATCAAAAAACTTATTTTCCTTAGATTTTTTTTTTTATAATAAAAGAAAACAATAAACATTGCAGATCTTCTCACAACAAAATAAAGTGCTCTGCTCCTCGAAAATGTAGAAATATAAAACTAACAACTTACTAAGCAACAATAACTAAGCTTACTAACAAATATCTACTTTT
>JAUMHP010000084.1:11281029-11302530 GCA_032361065.1 Enteromius trimaculatus
AAAAAATATGAACATTTTAAGTGATGTTACAAATGAATGACTGAATCAGTTATGATCTGACTCCTTAAAGTGGACCGTTTGTAATGATTCAAATTTTTATGACTCAATTACATAAAACCTAATTATCTTAAATCTTTAATTTTGTTAGTGATGCTAGCAAATGCTAATAAAATACCTTTGTCTCAATGCTCTCATGTGTCACAAGACCCTGATGTAAGGTTTACAATTTTTTTTCTCCAAAAGCCTGTTCATACTACGGAAAAAATAATAACCGCAACATTTTATTTCTGCAATTTAGATTTTTTTTGGCAATTCTGATTTATAGAGTTCAAATGTTGTTTCTATAGATTCTAAAGATTACTTTTTACTTTTTTTTGTGTTTTCATTTTAAAATGCATAACTGCTGCTATGGTTGTGCCTAGCGTTTACACTGCTCCAGCATTTTCTCCCGCCGATAATTTTGAAAACACTGCCGACCCTGTTTTAATTTAAAAACGACAAGGTTACGTTTCAGTGTAAACAGAGCAAAACGAAGACTTTGTAAAACAGTGGCGTTCACTCTGCGTGTCCTTGACCACCGTGTAAACGTTAACAGCGCGCTCATTCTTGTATCAATAGATATGTTTAGGTAGATTCCCCAATCGACCGCTCCAAGCACGCAGACGCATTTGCTAACTAAAAATAGTCAACCTACCTATACATATCTATGGTTGTACCTGCATGAATGGTCATGTGACATGCATCTTTTGGATGTGTAGTGCAAACTGAGATTGTAGTGCGTTTCTGAAATGCAGTGAAAACGCCAGTGTAGACGAGGATCGCTTTCACTTTAAAACACCTGTACTGTATCTTCCACCCCCACAATACTGCATTTATATCTTGAAATTCCGAGTTTAAATTTTTCTCGCAATTCTGTAACGTTAAATACATTTTACGTTTTACATCTTACGTTTATATCCCACATTTTGTACTTTTTCCTCCCATTTTATATTTCATACAGTCCTGGCCAAAAATATTGGCACCCTTGAAATTCTGTCAAAAAATGGAACCCTTCTCTCAGAAAATTGTTGCGGATGCAAATTTTTGGTACTCACATGTTTATTTTTATTGGAACAGCACAAAAAAAAAACCTAAAGAAAAGTCAAATCTGATACAATTCCACACAGGACCAAAAAAAAAAATGCACTGGACAAAATTATTGGCACCCTTAACTTAACATTTGATCGCACATCCTTCCAGTAACCATGGATGCCGTTTCTTCCACCTCTTTACTGGAATCACTTGAACCACTTTTATTTTGCAAACCGCTCCGTCAATACCAAATAAGTACGCGAATACCAAAACATTAGCAATTGGAACAATTTTCTGAGAGAAGTGCTGCATTTCCTGACAGAACTGCAAAGGTGCCAATATTTTTGGCCATAACTGAGTATTGTGAAAAAATTACAAATTGACAAGTGCAAAATATAAAAGCAAGAAAAAAAAGTGTGAATTGAGATATATAAACTCACAACTGCAAGAAACAATAAAAAAGTGCTTTAAAACCGTCACGCATTTGCAAAGTGGCGCCACTTCAAATAGCCGTTGCATCCCTGCTATATATCGCCCAGCCCTACTACAGACAGAACAAGCTGAAAGAAACGTCATAAATTAGGAGCCATGCAAGAGGAAGTACGAGGCAACATGTGAGGAGACTGCACTTCTACTTATGCAACGGGCCCTTGTCCTCTTGTGGTGCATGTGTGCCAGTTACAGAGGAACACACGCAGCACACGGCTGGGGTGGGCGGAGCATTCATGCAGACAGTAGAGTGGGAGGAGTCAAAGAAAAGAGTGACAGACACAGGCAAGGTTTAAAAAGAGAGAGCTGGGCTGAACCGGGCCGAAGTGGGCCGGGAGCGGGTCCAGCTTTTGGTGGTGCTGGTACCTTTGGATCTGGGCCAGGAGGAAGCAACTGGTGGGGGTCGTGTGTTGGGGGCTGAGCGAGCTCAAGTTCGGGCTGGGGGTCGGGAACGGGGACGGGGCTGTTAAGGGAGTCGGCCTGAGGGGTGCCAGATGGCTCCTCTGGGTTCGTACCCGCTAGTGGCGTGGTGGGTTGGACAGCAGGGGGCGCTGCTGTCGCTGCGGAGGGAGGGGACGGCGAGGCCAGAGCGGCCTCTGCTTGCTGTGGAGTACGGGGCAAAGAGGTTACATACAGCACCGGCTACATCTAGCAGCTACGACCACCAAAGCATCCTTAACCAGGTTAACTGGTAGCTACTGACAGCTGATTAAGGAATATCACCTGCTCATACAAACTCAAGTGTACATTTAAAAAAAATAGTGTCTTTAGCTTTAACTTTTTGACAAATAGTATTCCAATGAAATTAATATTAAAAGTAACCAATACACACACAGAGATATTACAGAACTACCTGCTGAGGCGCTGCCATCTTAAACCCGGCCGGGTCGATGCGGTTGACTGGCTCTGGTTGCGGCACAGCATGCTGGTAGCTGGGGTAGCCAGTCGCGTCTTGGATGACCGGTGGGTCCTCTCGGACAGGTTCGGACGAGCGTGTGATGGCAGGCTCGCTGGGCAGGCCCACCTCATCGTTCATGGTCTCATCCAGCTCCTGGTCGGTGTAGGCTCCGCCCTCCGTATCGGTGTCCTCGTAGTCGGAAGTGTGGCGGCTGTCGGTGCTGTACATGCTGTACTCGCTGCCCGGAGCTGAGAGGTAGGAGAGGCGGTCGTCGTGGATGTCAAGGTCATCGTCAGGAGCGCCATCTGCCTGCATGTGGAGAAGGGGAGGGAGGGATGGTTAGGATGAGTTTGATGACCCACAGCAGTGGAAATGAAATGATGGATGGGTGAGAGTGGAAACTAATGCATATCAAACGCTTGGACTGTAACCGTGTAAAAGCAGAAATAGCTCTGCTTTTTTTTTTGCTCTTAAAAGGTTTTGTTTCCCAAAATAGTAAACAAATGGAATGTTTTAAATGGGTACTAACCAAAAACATGAATTTAGTTCAATTAAAATATTGTTTTAAGCAAAATTTGTTTTAGGGATACACAATATATTTGTTCAATATCGGTTATCAGCCGATATTAGACCTTTTTTTTAATATCATACATATATCAGCTAAGAGTTATATTCAGATTTATTCAGTTTTTAAATTTTAACTATAGTTACATAATTATTGTTTATTCAGGTGTACAGTTTTCTAATAATAGAAAGACAAATTCATCCGACAAACATTATCATCAAATGCAGATAATTATACAATTCAAACATTTACATAAGTTTTAATGCATTTATATGATCATTATTTGTTTAGCCT
The DNA here is from genome assembly GCA_032361065.1 of Enteromius trimaculatus. Lineage (NCBI taxonomy): Eukaryota > Metazoa > Chordata > Actinopteri > Cypriniformes > Cyprinidae > Enteromius > Enteromius trimaculatus. Next base: position 11,284,347 of record JAUMHP010000084.1, read on the forward strand.
TTGTTGGTTTTAGTGATAAAACAACAACAACAAAAACAAGTTACAGCACTTATTGGTCAAACAGTAAAACTCAAAAGGCAAATGAAAACAAAAAGGTCAGTCAATATATTTGATCTTGTTGATGTAATAGTCATCCATCAACTATAATTACAGATACCTATTTATTTTATTATTGTAGTGCTGTCATTTATTGCAGCCAAACAAACAAACAAACAAAAAAATGGTGATAAATAAAAAAAAAGTGGCCTTGGCTATATATTGGTCAACCGCTAATTACAATTACAGTCATGTAACTATTGAGGCATTGGCAGCTTTAGTGTTGTCAAAAGAAAAGTCCTGCTTCCAGCACCAAAATGGAAAAAAAAAAATTAAAGGCCAATGCCCATAAATAAAAAGGGAAAAAAAATAATAAATGAAGCAAATGATCGATATATCGGCCTTATATATAGCTCAACCACTAAATACAGGTATTTAATTTTTTAGATATTCAATTACAGCAAAATATTTAACCACAAAATGACCATGACTGAATCAAGTGTTCCAGAGAGCAGTGCTGTGTTGGCACAAATATGGGGGGTGGGGCTCTAGACAAATGTGAAACATTTGGATATGGAGACAAAATTAGAGATGCTTACCTTGCCCTCTGAGACCCAGACCAACTGGTTCTGCTGCTGCTGGATGGTTTCTTTCAAAGCACCGTACCACCCATCGTTCATGTTGTTTAAATTGATGGTGGCTAAAAGGAAGTAGAGCCGCAATTTACTTTACTACAAATTAAACACAAACGGTGCTTGCATTTAAAACAACTTTTAAAAGATCTCATTCATTATATGGATCGCTCCTTATGTGTTCCATGGACTAAAGAAAGTTTAAAAACATGAGACTAATGATATTATTTTGATGTTTGGGTCTACTCACTGGTGAAGAGGTGATGGTTATTCTTTCTCAGTTTGAGAGCACGCTCATACAGCTTCCGGGCGCTCTTCCTGGACTCGGAACAGAGCCTGGTCCTCATGTTCTTGACACCCTGCTTGCTATCGGGATTCAAGAACACCACGATGGGGTACCACTGAGCGTAATTCAGACGATCCACAGCGTTGGGCGTGATGTCCAGCACGGCATGCTTGTCCTAGCAGCACAGACAGAATCGTGAAACACCAGCCAGGTCTCTGCAGGGTCTGTGAGACTACGCTTCAAGAGCCGAGCAGATGGGATGGCAGTTAACTAAATTATCTGAATCCATACTCACTCGGTCAATGATCTGTTTAATGGTATGGAGACGGATGATTCCAGAGCTGCGCTGGTCTGTGCCTGCATCTCTGGGTTCGCTCTCTGAGGGAAGGAGAAAAAGAGGTTTTATTCCTCTGTAAAGGTAAGAAAAACTTAAAAATCTCATTACGCAGAACTTACTTGCAAGTTCAAAGAGCTCAGGCTCCTCTCTGGCCAGCTTCTCTCTAGCAACATCCGCAATGGGTCCAAAAATGACCACCGGCCTCAAGAAACCAGCTTTTAAAGCAGAAGAAACAACAGATTGATTAGATATCTACAAAACATAGTGCTTCAATGCAAGCCTAAGCCCAAGCTAAGCTTCAAAAATAGATGCGCAAACCTGAAATAACCACAGCAGCCTACCTTCTCGAAGCACCACTCTTTCATAAGCAGGGAACTTTGTTTGGACAGGTTGAGCAGAAAGGTCCTCTCTGCTCTTCCTCAGGTTGCGTTTGGAGCTACGGAGGCCTCTGAACCTCCAGAAATCGGCCCGATCTCCTCCTGGAGTCTTTGGGAGAGTGTATTGGACACTCGATAACTGCTCAGCCCTGCAGACAACACAAAACAACAGCTCAAACTACTCTACATATCGAAAACAAATTAAATAAATGAAACACAAATGGACACTATACCTATTCTTGTTGGGGATGATGCCCCGTTCCACCTCCTGGTGGTTCTTGCCGATGCGGATGGCTAGCCAAGAGCCCAGTTTGCCGTTGTAAAGGGTGTCGACCACTCTGAAGACCTCCCCCTTATTGAAGCTCAGGCCATAGGGCGACTCCTTCTCGTACTCAAAATGGGTCCTGATGTAGAACGAGTCACCTACGTCGGACTCTACAATGCGCCGGTACACTGGAAAGCAATTTACACCATTAATATTCTTATGCCTCTTTTTGCAAAACATTTATTAGCTGCTGGATCGATTAAGAGTAAAATAGAGCTGCATGATCCTGTATGAATTGGGATTCTGCAGACAGTGTGTGGACCGTTGCGAAAAGCAGACCGCAAAGTATACTTTGGGCTCAATGTTTTCCGAACAGGGAGGCATAGTAAATTTTTAAGAGCAGACACATGACCCTCACCATCTTTCTTTTTCTGGGCCAGGATGGTGACCTCCTCTCCTTTGGGCAGGTCTAGCAGAAACAGCACTGCCTCCTCACGGATGATGTTTGCAAAATCCACATTGTTTACCTGCAAAGCGTTTAAAGAAAAGCCATTTAGAACAAAAACCCCTCTCTAAAAGAGGTCTAAAGAATGAGAGGAAAGTTTTAAGACAGGTTTGTGAAAAACTGTGTGTGGTGAGGTTTGTGAGAAAGGGAAGGTGACAAATGTTCTGAATATAAAGAATAGACGTGTTGGGAAAAGCGAGAGAGGAAGAGAAAGAGTCTGCGCTTGGCAGCAAGGAGATGGAAACCGACGTCACCAGGGAAACCGTCCTGAGAGAAGGCAAGCATCTTCACACACACTGAGGTTTAACGGCATCTATACAGCACGAGAGGGACATTTTGGAAGTGCGAACCGCCATAAAACTAGGACTGCCATTAAAGAGCCCGTAAACAGAGGGTTATAAAAGCTGGGACACCAAATCTCCCTTCACCCACGAGCCTTTAAGAGTCCCACTCGAGTAATACATCACAAGAGCTAAATGCCACCACAAACATCTTCAGGCTCAACAGCTGAGAAACTGTAAGAGATTAAACGACTTGAGCATAAAGCAAGCAGGTATCAACATCAGACAGAAATGCCCATTCACACACACACAGCACCAGCATGAAGGCTCTGCTCCAAAAAGTCAAGCTGCCTACCTAAGCAATATTTTTAGGCATCTCTGGGCTGTCTGACCTGAAGCTGGTTCCAAATAATGGGCAGCAAATTATGCTGGCTTATTAGATACCTTGTTAGCAAAAACTGTAAGGCAGTATTATGGGTTTTTCGCAGACATGATGCACTGCAGTGATAGTGGATGGTGGAGTCCAAGGGTGTAAACATTATAAATAAATTTCATTTATTAACACTGTATCTAGAGAAAATCAAGAGAACAGTCCAACGTTATAGATAACTAAAATGTAAACCATAAATATCTGTTAATTTAAATACACAACAATAAAAATAAAATATTGAAAATCTTAAACTCTATTTAGCCAGTCGCTAGGTTAACCTAACTAAAATAACTAAACTAAAATAAAAATAATAATTAAATTACTTAAAAAAAAAAATTAAAAAAAAAAAAAAAATAACAAAATACAACAAAAACACAAAAACTTTAACTGAAATTAAAATATAAATATAAAAAAATGATTACAATTTGAATAAAGAATACAATTATCTCAACAACACTAAAATACTCAAATTTATTTATTTAATGTTGTGTATTTTAATATACTTTGGTGCATACTGCAAATACACACACACACACACACATATATATATATATATGTATATTATCAAGACTAGCTATAATTACAATAAATATAAATATAAAATTTAAATTACAAATAATAAAATTTTAATTTTAAGCATAAAAAGAAGAAGCCATAATTCAAACTAAATTGCTTCAAGTTGAATCAATGCAACATCTAAAAACTAAAAAGTAGTTTGAACAGACTCTGTAAACAGTCTACATATTGACAGATCGCTGGCAACAATGATGAATTCATGGCAGGTATATTGTTGGCCATCCAAATATTTGGTGAAACATTTTTGTTTTTATTACTATTATTTTCCTCGTAGACATTTTTTTTTATCTGCCCCGAGATAATGAAACCATCCGTGATTGATTAACAAGTGGAAAATTATAATCTGTCTGTTAATATGTTCATAGTTTAGTAATGCAACGCAGACTAAATTTGCTAAATGAGACAAAACAGTAATATAGCCAAATCCACCATATGAAGTCAATTTTTAGTGTAAGATACTAATTTTACCAGACTATGTAATGTGTGAACATCAGGGTTTAAGGGAACACTCTGCTTTTTTAAAAAAAAGTAGGCTCATTTTTCAACTCTCCAAGAGTTAAACAGTTGAGTTTTACCATTTTTGAATCGATTCAGCTGAGTCTGGCGATAGCACTTTTAACTGTAGCTTAGCATAGATCATTAAATCTGATTAGACTGTTAGCATCACGCTCAAAAAAGACCAAAGAGTTTTGATATTTTTACTATTTAAAACTTGACTTTTCTGTAGTTACGTTGCGTACTAAGAACAACGGAAAATGAAAAGTTAGGATATGGTTAGGAACTATACTAGGAATATTACTAGGCGTAATAAAGAATTTTGCTGCCGTACCATGGGAAACTTTTAGGGTTTTTTTGGAGCGAGAGATGTTAACGGTCTAATCAGATTGAATGATATATGCTAAGCTACAGCTAAAAGTGCTACCGCCAGACCCGGAGATCTCCTGAATGAACTAGAAAACTGTAAAACTGTTTGGGGAGTTGGAAAATTAGCCTATGTTCAAAAAAAGTGGAGTGTTCCACTGGTTAACAGTGTAGTAATGGGTTGTGTTTACTATTTAATGCTTGTTATATGTATGACAACAGAAAATGTAATGTGAACAGCTTAATCAGGCATTTAGTCGTATTACAGTATGTGACAGCTCATAGAGTAGAATGGGTAGAGTGTGCTACAACTCGTCTGAACCCAAAGTGGGAAGTACTGTATCTGCCTACATAAACAGCTGTTAGACAGAAGTTGCATTAATTAATCAGTGAAGTGGTTACAGTGAATCAAAACACGGTCATCTCACCCTGAGAATCTGGTCTCCCTCTTCTAGGCCCTCTTTAGCAGCAGGACTGTCCTCCAAAACTCCCGCCACAAATATCCCAACGTCATTGCCGCCAGCGAGTCTCAACCCCACGCTCTCGCCCTTCTTAAACTTTACCAGCTTCATGCTCGGCCTGAGTGTGGACACAAAAACATATTGCCTTGTAAGACATTTCATTCTCATTATCTCTAAAGCATAGAGTTTGGGGGAAGTTAGTAAGGCTCACCGTAAGATGCTGTCATCGTGCGTGACGCTGGGCACCGGGGCGTCTGCCGGACTAACCGGCAGGTCCACATCGGGCTGGCCGGGTTGAGCATACACAGGCTTGGGCTCTGAGGAGATCAAAGCACATTGAGTATTTCAGTGAAGTGCTTGCACACACACAAAAACGTCACCACAGGAGCGTGTCGCTCTCTAGGAGGTCACAGAGACGCCCAGCGGGATGGAGCAAGTGTGAAGACACTGTCACAACTGACAAACTCCTGCTGCTCGTCACCGCCTGAGCACAAACCCAGGCTGGGAATAATGCATGTCCGATCACAGTGTGTTCATGTGTAGTGACCTCTGACCTGGCAGAGGGGGGAGCTGTTTCTCTTCTCTTGCTGCCGTCTGCTCTTTCGGCATCTCCTCCACCATCTTAGCAGGTACGGGAAGCGGCCCAGCCTTTGAGACCCTGTCTTCATCACGGCTTCGGTGACTGTAGGCAAACAAAAAAAAAAAGGACGACAGAGAGCAAAGCTGTTAGAATCGCACACATTCAACATTGGTGTGAACGAATCGGTCTTTGAATTTCCAAAGCATATTAAATCAGTGGATTGTGTGTGAGACATTTGTTTTGAAGTAAAACATTGAGGATAGTGATGTGTTTAAACATAAGCAACGCAAAACTTGGAAGAATCAATTCTTAGAATGATTTCTCAGCTTAGTTTTAAAAATAGGTTTATCTGAAACAATTAGGATCATGATGGCATTCAATTCAATCACAGATATCATTTACATTATATGCTACTAAACAACACAACTTTTTTATAACTTATCGACAATAACATTGACTTTTGCCCTTTTGAATGAATCAGTTTTGAATGATAATTGGTGAATCAGTCTTTTGAAATGAACCAAACTTCTAACAACATTCTCCAAACTGACTTGACTAACTCTTATGCAATGTACAAAAGAACTCACTTTTATTAAAAAATAGGCTCATTTTCCAATTCCCCTAGAGTTAAACAGTTGAGTTTTACAATTTTTGAATCCATTCAGCTGATCTCTAGGTCTGGCGATAGCACTTTTAGCTGTAGCTTAGCATAGATCATTGAATCGGATTAGACCGTTAGCATCACGCTCAAAAATGACCAAAGAGTTTTGATATTTGATATTTAAAACTTGACTTTTCTGTAGTTACAAGAACGACAGATAATGAAAAGTTGTGATTTTCTAGGCCGATATGGCTAGGAACTATTCCCCTTCCAGCGAATAATCAAGAGACTTCGATACCGTACCATGGCTGCAGCATGGGAAATTGTAATTGAATAAAAAAAAAAATGGTAAAACCCACCTGTTCAACTCTTGAGGAGTTGGAAAATGAGCCCGTTTTCAAAAAAAGTGGAGTGTTCCTAACATAAAATGCCACACTTCTGAAAAAACCTTTGATTGCCGATTTAAACAAATCCGTTTTGTTTTTTTAACGATTCATTTGAAACCAACAAACTAAAATGTGCTCAAATGAATCAGCCATTTTGAATATACTTTGAAAGTGAAAACATGTCCTTCTAAGGCCAGAAACATTCTTGACACAAGTGCCCAAATGCAGATGTGAATGCTTGATGAGCAAAAAATGTGTCTTGGTTAATTAATACGCATCCCATCATGAAGAGAACACTGTCCTTTGTGGTGAGCAACAAAGCTTTTCAAAACTTTAAATCAAATAAACCGAATGCTTCTAAAACGATTCAGCGTCTTCAAAGGTGATGCCTGCTGGTCAGAATGGTACAAATACAACAAACCACCCAAATTTGGTAGCATTTTGAAAAAGTTATGACATAACGAAGCCACGTTCACTAAAATAACGCGACTTCGAATCGTTAATGCAAAACAAAAGATTTGCAAAGGTTGGGAAACTTCACGAAGCATTGTTTCGAAAGCGCCCATCACTAATTCATGTACTTGTGAGAGTATGTTTCAGGCCGTAAGTGAAAGTACAATCAATAATACACCTGTATACAGGACACTGAAAATATACGATACAGTGCAGAATGAAATGAGCTTTTGTGCTGCTCGGTTAAAGCTTTTGATGATTAATGCATGCTCTGCTCTCAGCAGGACAACCAAAAACAACACTGCTTTTTTCCACACTATCAAGCCTAAGCACACAACCCATAAAACACTGTTTACACTGAAAGACAAATGGCAGATGAGAGCGAGGTAGATGGGGAGAGAGGGAGGACGTTGTGTGGCTAGGGCAGCTAGGTAGTCTTGAAGGTCACAGCTGTGCTTTGCAGCTCCTTTGTTGGACTATATTTAGCGCAGCCCGTCTGATCTGGAGTAATGGAGGAGACAGAGACAGAGAGAGAGAGAAAGACACGAAGAGAAAAGGACTCCAGGTGCACCACTGCCGTTGAGGCACTCCGAAAACCGGCACATGGCCAAAGATGACAGGTCCGGCCCGTGACCTTTATTGTCACAGTAAACAACAGCGGGCGACATCCACGGACTGCAGAAACTGTCCATATCTGCAGGGCCGGGCCGCCACATGTGGTCCTGTTTTATTCATGACAATGACGAATACCTTTCCCAGCAATTACAGTGTGGCTCAATAAAAAACCTTGGCTGATGACATTGAAGATAAGTGTGTGGCATAACGCGCTATACCTCAAAGTATTAAAGCCATCACTGTCCGCTCGAGGGTCTTTACGGATCCTATGATCCATAAAACCGACTATGAGAGAAATATAGTTATTGCTGAGGAGGGCAGCACTTGCGGTTACCAATCATGTTCTATTTCGAAGAACTATTACATTCAGGTACAGAAATGTGATGAGCTTTTAGGTCTACAGTATGTTGTGCAATTCAGTAACTCTCCAACTGGTTTTGCATCAGGATCCAAATTTTACATTGGAATTTAGTGCTGATCTAACTGCCAATTATTTTTTTTTAAATCATACAGAACTACAAAAAAAGCCACGTAAATGTATAAATATTACCGGTTTTGGGAATGAGAGCATGCTCATGTTGGTTGCTCATTTGCCTAATTTTGTTTGAATCCACTAAGTGCCCAATGAATTTGCTGTATAGACATTTGCTTCTCTCTTTCAGGAGTTGATGCTGCTTCTTTTGCAGTGCACTGGTTTCAGAACACTGGTGCGATTCTCTAGTTTTCAAATGAGAGAGGAAAGAACTTGGCAGGATGTCTTAAACGACACAGTCTTTCCCTTTAGTTAACAGATTGGCAATCCGGAACCAGGCTGGTAAAAAAAAAAAAAAGGCTGGTGGAAAAATTTCGTTCTTACAAGGTTAAAAAGTGGAGGTATACATCACTTCTCAACGACAGTTGCTCAGCCAATGACATGCAACTAATCACTCTTAAAATTCATCACGACGACTCTGATTGGCACCATGAGAATGCCAACAGGCTCAAACTTTGTGGCAAAAATATCCATCTATTTTGATGCGTATGCATGTATTTTCTCTTGTTCTTAGTGTCAGGAAAATCTGCTGCATGTTCTCAAACATTCCGTCTCATAGCGAAAGTTCTAAGAACGTTCTAGCAAGTAATAGAACGTTCATTAAAAAATGTTGAATGTTCTAAAAACTTAAAAACATATTTTGTTTGCACAGCGCCATGCCCGGTCTGCCACCGTTTTCCACCTAAGAAAAGTTGGATCTGGGATGTAAAAACTGGCTCCTCAAATGGTTCCGGTGCTTTAAACCAATTGGGTTTCCAAATCAAGAATTCAGTGATGACAAAAGTTTTCAAATCATCTAGCTGGATTGACGGGGCAAAAAGGCCTGAGCTTCCATAAAGCAGCCTTAGCCATCACAGACTGTGACTCTTCGCACACAGGGCAGGTGGTGCTTCAATCCTATTGGACGACTTTCAAGGATGGTTGGCTGAGCAGATGTGCCAGTAATACCGAGAACTCTCTGAGGCAGAGAGGAACTACTACAAACGATGTTAAAAGCAGCATGTTTCCGCCTGCACTGCCAAACCGACAGCAGCAGACCTGTACAGTTTTTTTTTCGACAGACACCCCTATTTTAGTTTTCACTCAGCAGAAAAGAGGTAGCGCACAGCTGAGACCAGTACTTTGAATTTGCATGAGAAATGAGAATGAAGGGATATGTTTGATGTCACAAATGCATGCTGGGATTGGGCATACAAACCAACGAATTTCCTGTGCCCAAGTTGGTTTGTTAGGTTTCAGCCAGAGGTGAGAGATGTTGGGATGATGAAAGAGACACGTCAAATAGTTCAGGTAACACAAGAACACCATTTCAGCACACTACACACACACACACATTGGGTTACACAACTTTGAGAAGCGCCCACGTCGCATGCTTTAGTGCAAAGCTCACAAAAGCGTTCGTTAGTTCGGGACGCTGCGTTAACCGGACCCAAACACTTACACTGGCCGGGTTCTCTGAGCCGTCGGCCCTGCGGCCCTGATTCAAAACAAGAATCAGAAGAAACTTTATGAACACTCGCAAATCTGCAAACGTGTGTGTGGTCAATTCTGGCTTGTGGGAAGTGTGTAATTCCTTCACCTAATCAATCCATATGTAAGACTCATATGTGTGGAAAAATACAGTAGCATGCAGGTATGAACTAGCAGAAGTCGAACAATGGTTTCATGCTCGGTGTGAAAGAACAGTTTGTCTGTGTTTTGCCTCGCTTTTTCGCATCATGCTCGGTATAGAAAGACCTAGCAGTTTTGGGTCACCATAGACATCCATCGTAGCAAAATACTATGGAAGTCAATGGTGACCCAAAACAGTCTGGTTTACAAACTTTCTTCAAAATATTTTCATTTGTGTTCAGCAGAACAAAGAAATTCATACAGATTTGAAATGACTCGATGGTGAGTAAATAATGACAGAACTTTCAAGTATTCCTTTAAAGCAACAGAGAGAGTTTAGTCTCTTCATAAGTCAACCTACAAATAGCCTACTGATGCCTCCATGTATTTTACCGCCGAAAAAATTACACACTTTACCTTTAAATTTAGGGTTTCATTTAGGAGATGAAATTCCTCCCATCCTCTACCGCTGTCACACCCTGGTTTATCTATCTAGGACACTTCCAATTTACAGGAGCGTTTTGTCAAGCGCTGCAGTACCGTCTGACAGAGGCTTCTTTAATGTGCCTGTCACAAAGCTGTTCTCATATCAGCGGTGAGCAGACCTGCAACTCCAGCTCCTAAAGCTGAAATACAACTCAATCCGTTGTACATTATAAAGACAGGAGGAACTCAAAATTGAGGGCGGAAAATACTAAAAAACTGACTATTTGGAGATTATTCGGCTGCAGTAAGTGGTATGCTTGTGTTGCATGAATCAGACCTCTGGTTTAATTTTGACAAAAACATCTTGTGTGGCAGCAACCAAAGAAATGATGGAAAACAGAAAGGCTATCTGACCTGCCATTGCTGATCTGTGGCGGAGAGTGTCTGGAGTGGTCCGAGGGCTCGGAGCGGCGGTCCGGAGATCGAGAGCGGCTGCTCCTCTTCCGGTCGTGAGATCGGTTGGAATGATCGGAGGCCACGGAGTGGATGTCTGAAATATCTAACAAAAAGATCAAATGATTTCACACCATTACAGACGTTGTGTTACAGAGTTAAGTGAACCTGGAGGATCACTAGTGGCATTTCACATTCTTTCCTAAAAGATCCAAATGGAATAAAATAATGACATGCTCAGAATTACATAAATACAGAAAAAGATACTTCTAAAATGTTAATGCTTTTAGTGTTGTAAAATGATTACTTGAATCAAAAATAAAAAATTTTAGTTTGCATAATGTGTGTGTGTTCTGAGTATATTTATTATGTATATATAAATACACACACATACAGTATATATATATATATATATATATATATAACATATTTATATATATATATATATATATATACACACATTAATATATAAAAATGACATTTTTAGAAAACTTTTTTTCTGCAATATATACATGCATGTGTGTGTATTTTTATATACACACATAAATATACACCAAACACACATATATTACGTAAACAAGTACTTTTATTTTGGATGAAGTTAATCCCAATGAATCATTTGACAGCACTAGTTTTTTTTATCTAACAAGTTTTACTGCTGTTATGTGCTCTGGTCATTATTCTTATTTTTCATTTTAATATTTATTTAGTTAATATACAGCGGTTTATTAATGGGCACATTTATTTTAATGAATTAAATTTTTGTTCTCCAGCTTAAACATGTTTTATTTCAGTTAGTTGAAATTTACCCTTTATTATTTTTAAAAGTTGTGTCGTATTTATCTTTTATTTTTCTTTGCTTTATTTTGAAAAACAAAACGACAAGTTTCAATTATAGTTAACATGAAAAGCACCACTTAAAACAAAACAAAAAAAAAGTATTTAATATACGCAATAATATTATAAAACACTGTTTTAAGTATAAATTGTGTTTCCAAAAAATTTTCCCAACGACATTTAGAGAGGTTTGTGCTAAAAATACAAAAAAGAAGCTTTTTTTATATATTCAATGAGGGAAAAAAATAATGCCACGCAATTCGCTTACTTTAGTACTGATAAAAAAAATTCAATCCAAACGCATAAAAAATAAATGAATAAATAAAAGAGGGTAAAAACAAAAATGACTTTCAGTTTACTAAGTAGAACATTCAACTGCTTCGTGACTTCCACTAAATATTCAAAAACACACAAAAACAACACCGTGTGCTACACAGAGACTCTCTCACCGTCTCTGTCAGAGGCATTAGCTGAAGGTATGCTGTCATCCAGATCTGGGATATTGAGCAGGGTCGCCCTCTCGTCTCTCTGCACCACCATCTTCAGCTTGCCCTTTGACCTCTCGATCAGTTTCTTAGCATCGATCAGGGACAGGTTCTCAGTCACCGTGCCATTAATCTAGACGAAGAGCAAACAAAAGTAAAGTTGTCAGCATAGTACATCTCCATTAGCAGGAGTCTGCATTCGCTCATAATTCGTCACATCACTTAATACGTCAGTTCAGTCACGCTCATCACTTCACACACTCTCTCCTCACCCTCCATCTGCTTCTCCTCGACTACAGGTGCTCATTTATCTTACCTTGAGCACTACATCTCCCTCCTGTATGTTTCCATCTCGGGCTGCCAGGCTCTCGGGGGAAATGTCCTTTACGAAGATGTGGCTGGCCAGGCGAAGCCCGTATTCTGCTTACAGAGTAAACCGCAGAAACACATACACAATGTTAGCATATGTTAGCTATAAAGACGCTTTCTTTTTGAACACCAGCTAAATGCTCTGATCGGATGTGATTATGTTGTTTTGTGCAGCATATTCACTGACACTTTGGACAAACCAGCAGGAAACTTGTCACGTCATGTTGTCAAGGCCTGTTTATACCAAGGACAATGATTATAACAATAAATCACTGTAATTCTGAGAATAGTAAAAAGTCTGAGAGCACTAGTAAAAAAAAAAGTTTGCACTTTTTAAAATTTCTTTTATTAAAATTTTTTATTGGCACCTTTCTAAATTACCCCCCCCCTTATTATTCAAATCAACTGAATTATATATGATTTATTTGTGATTGGAAACATTAATATTAAATTTGAAGTGTGAACTTGAAAGCTTCACATAATTTACTCATTTATAGTGCTGTTAAATGATTAAATCACATCTAAAATAAAAGTTTTTGTTTACATAATATTTCTGTGTGTACTGTGTATATTTACTATGTGTATATAAACACACACACACACACACACACACACAGCATATAAAATATTTACATGTGTGTGTATGCGTGTATATGTATGCATTTTACTTATAGTATGAGTTTATATTATATAGAAATATTTAATAAAAACTTGCATTTTTAAAAAAAAATATATATACATATGTATGTAATTATATTTATATAATAAATACACAGTACACACAAATATTATGTAAACAAAGAATTCTATTTATTTTAACAGCGTTTTTAATTAATCTAACTTATCAAATTTCAAAAATGCAAATTTGAAGTATTTTTCGCTAGTGGTCTCAGACTTTTGGAATCGATGTACATTTAATTTATTTTCAAAAACATTTGAAATGTACTTATTTTATACATTATATTAAATACTTTCTTTCACAGAGTGCACTAATTACTTAAAAAATGCTCTAATTACTCCAAAAACATGATCTGCTGATTATACAACATATTATATTTTATAGAATGTATTTGCAAAAAACGATAACTCTGTTTTAAATTTTCTTAAATCATGTTTTTATTGTGTTTTATTGTGTTAGTGGTATTTTTTTGGCATTATTATGTAATCAAAAACAAATTAACTGCAAATATGTATTTTTCTTTACATTTCTAAAAAAAGAACTATGTGTGAATGATTTTTTTTTATTTATTTTTTTTACATATAATGCATTTTAAATTATCTAAAAATTCTCTTATTTGTTTACCTAAAAAGTGCATCGTATAAGTTTATTGTAATTTTTCAAATTAACGTTCTTATTTTAATACTTCATAATTTTCAATTATATTAAAAATTGTGTATTGTTAGACTCCGACTTTTATCGATTGGAAGTGTCAGGTGATTTAACTGTTTATAATAACCAGAACATTATCATCAGTTGGTGTGGATGCTAATATTAGCAGTTGTTATTAGCTACTACTCTTGGTGAGAATGAGCCTTGTTGTAATAGTTCTAACTGTGTTATAATTGATCTATCATCAGGGTCGAAGCGGCCATGTTCACCTTCATTCTTGCGGGACTTGACGAGGGTGACCTTGGCTGGGCGCGGAGGGAGGTTGGAGGACACAGAGTGGCGGTCCGAGCGTGGGGACAGACTCCTCTCTCTGGAGCCGCTGCGCTCTCTGTCTCGGTCCCTCCTCCCGCCCAGCCGTTCGCCTCTGCTGCTCCTCCGGCCCGTGGGTCCGCCCCCACTGTAAGCGCTCGGCCCGCTCCGCGCACTCCGGGACTCGTAGATCTCATCTTCATAGCTGTCGTCGTCCTCGTCATGCTCTGACATGGTCTCGCGTTCCCCTGGGCGGCCCATCGGGATCTGCACCTTCCTCTTCCTCCTGATGGTCTGGATAGAGCAAGAAACAGACGTGATCATTCCCAACAATCACAATCGGGATTTTAGTGCAATATATGTCTTTTTAATTTTTTGTAAAGCATTTTTCTCATTTAATCACAAATGTTTAAAAATAAGATTTTTTTAAAATAAATAAAGCAAATAAGTAAGCAATTAAGTACATTTTGGCCATATTTTTTTCATCGCTAATACATGTCTCTAAAACATTCTCTTATGGATTTTAGTGCAAAATAAACAAAAGTAGGTCTTTTAATTTTCACTTTAAATGTAAAAATTTTTTTTTTATAAATTTTATTAAATATAAAATTTATTTATAAACCTTTTTTGTATTTCTGTGATAAAAATTTCACTCATAAAAACTTTGCTATTTTAACGTTGTAAACAAAATGACAAACTAAATGTAAATATTATTTAAAAAATTTAATATTTTTCATCTCTAATATGTCTCTAAAACATTCTCCTATGCATTTTAGTGCAAATAAATAAACAAATAAAAATAGGTCTTAAATTGCACTTTTCTGATTCAACACAAATGTTTATTTTATTTAATTGTTTTGTATTTTGTGATAAAAATTAAGCCTGAGACCACTCGTTAAAAATATATTAATATTGACTTTCCTAATTTAACAAATTTGAACAAAAATAAATAAATGAGCATATTTTTCATCTTTAATTTGTCTCTAATTAAATTATCTTTTTAGTGCAAGACAATTAGGATTTTAGTGAAAAATAACTCAAATGTGGGTCTTTTAATTTATACTTTAATTATATACTTGCTTATAACAGATAAAAAAATAAATCTCTCGCTATTTGTGTATTTATTTATTTCCATTCTATGTAAATGACCTTGAATGTTATTATGCAGTCATATGCTAATTTGCCAAGGCATGAATATTTTCACATGGTGAATCTGTGGCGTAATGTAAGAAGCCAGAGTAAAAGAATAAATGAAAAGGGCCTACATACTATTTTTGCATTCTTCCCACTTTTCCGAAGTTGCTGCACTGCGTACGCATGATCCACATTATCCATAGAGACGGCGTTGACCATCACCACTCTGTCATTCTCCCTGCCGGGGGCAAAGAGAGCAGGAAGCAGTAAGCAAAAGTGTCACTCCAACAGATCTCAGAGCAAGACAGAGCAAAGCTGGATCAGCAGCCCTGCTCGCTCATGCGTTTACATGTTACAAAAAACAGAAGTTTTCAGCTAATTTACAGTAATACAAAAAAGAAGATGACATATTACATAAGAAAAAATATATCACATAATCAAAAGATTACAATTTCTTGAGTGATTACAGCATTCTGGGAAATAAATAAATATACAGTGGGGTTAACAAGCAAAAAATGTAATGAATACATATTGTCCAGAGACCAGTAGAGGAAATGCTTTTAAATCACACTTTTCTATTTTTATACAAATCTTTTTAATACAACATCAAATAAACTAAATGTCTGAGAGCTCTAGTGGAAATGCTTTGAAATGGCCCTTTTCTAATTTAATACAGACGTTTTCGATACAAATTTAACAATTATTTTTTGAGCACTAGTGTAAATGCATTTAATTTGTACTTTTGCAATTTAAAAAACATCCGATAAGAGTTAAAATAATTACTAATCTGACAGTACTAGTAAAAATACTTTTCGTTTGGATGCATTTGATACATATTTAAATATAATATTTTGAGAGCAGTAGTGCAAATGCTTTTAATTTGTGATTTTCTAATTCATTACAATGATTTTTTTGATGCAATTTTAAAAACATATTTTTAGAGCAGTAGTGACATTAACCTGCACATTTCTTATTTAAAATAAACTATAACATACAATAAAAAAAAGAAAAAAAAGTCAGAGCACTAGTGAAAAATGCTTTGAATTCGCACTTTTGTAATTTCATGCTTTTGAAACAAAATCTGGAATGAAATATATAATCTAATCTTTTTGGTTAAAAAATAATAATAATAATAATTAGTGCGGACAAAATTAATCGCATCCAAAATAAAAGCTTTTGTTTACATAATATATGCGTGTGTACTGTGTATATTTTATCATGTATATATAAATACATACACAACATAAAATATATCAATAAATGAAAATATTTTCAAAATATATATAGTATAGTATATATACACTCATATATACATCATAAACAAACATAGTACACACACATACAGTACATAAACAAAAACAAACTGCAATCATTCAATTCAATTTGTTCATATTTGTGAGTTGGCATTCTGATGGTAAAGAGGGTCAGAGAGGAGTCTTACTGCAGCAGGCCCTCGGCTGGGCCTCCCTTCAGCACATCAGATATGACGATGGACGTCTCCCCGCTCTGAAAGTGAGGGTTATCCCTGCCGCCTGAGATAGCAATCCCGAAGCCAAACCCCGGAGCCTGTGAGACACACAACCACATGTTAACAAACGAATGAGAGGGAAACCAAAACATTCAAAGCAGTCAGGAAGGGACAGAAAGATACCGAGAGAATGAAAAGATAAGATAGGAGGATATGGGTCGACAAGAGGAGGGGATGTGATGGTCAGAGAGATACAGAGAGAGGGCAGAGAAGGGCGCAGAGATAGAAAGATCCTATCACAGATATACAGAAAAAGAGAAAAACAATACGGACCTCAAGTCTGCAACAGTACTTAAACCAATCATTTAAACAATTTTAACAGTGACAGCTAAGAGCTAACGTGAATCGTGCTATCAAACTATTAATCACATGCAAAATAAAATATGCGTGTTCGGTGTATATTTATGATGCATATATAAATACACATGCAGTATATATTTTTAAATATTTACGTGCATTTACAATTATATTACAAATAAATATATTTCATGTATAAAAATATTTTTTCAAAAATATATACACGTGCGTGTGTGAGTATTTATATACGTACATATTATGCAAACAAATACTTTTATTTTGGATGGGATTAATCGTAAATAACTGTTTGAGAGCATTAATTATTAAATCAGCGTTTCACTTTAATAAATGACACCTTAACACCGTTTCCTAACTACATGTGATGCAACAAAATCAATCAGACGCGAGTGTGGCTGGGCTCTCTCTGGACACACACACAAAAAAGACAGTATTAAAATCTAATTCATCAATATTAAAGCTTTTTAATAGCATTAAAAGTAGTGATATCATCTTTCTGATGTGGTTAGCAGTGAGCTCACAGTTTTTATCGTACATGTTCGCTTCAATTTATTTTCCGGTTTCCACAGACAGCAGACGTGAGAGAAAAGTACTAATTAAGTATTAAATATAAGGATATTTATCGTACAACAACGCATGGATTCACTACAGGAGGACTTTATTCAGACCCTGGAGCCGTGTGGAGATGTTTTACTCCGAATAAGCGCACGTTATTTCACGTCTTCCGAAGTGTAGCGGCTATCACCCATTTAAACCCATTTTAACTCCGATTGAATTCTTCTGAAAGAAGAGAGTCACATACATCTAGGAAGCTTCAAAGGTGAGTAAAAGACAGGATCATTTTCATTTTTGGGTGAACTATCCCTTTTACCATTCAGCATTCGCAATAAAGCCTCAACATAAAAGTTACTTAATTTTCCCAAAACATATTGATTAACTTTTATTAGGCCGTAACCCACTAATGTAACACTAAAAACGTTTGTTGTGAGTGAGGTGACCAACTGTAGCTCCACCCCCACGTTAATTGTATGAAATATTTCTAACGGTTTAAACTGGAAAAAGAAAGGAAAATAATAATAATAATAATAATAATAATAAATAAATTGAAAAAAAAAATTTTTTTAAAAAGTAGCATTTTCCCAGTCATTTCAATACAAATAAATACTTTGTCAG
>JAUMHP010000084.1:11311764-11324641 GCA_032361065.1 Enteromius trimaculatus
TGATTCACTACTGCTCAGACTCTGGCTCTAATGATTCACTACTGCATAGACTCGGACTCCAAATGATTCACTACTGCACAGACTCGGACTCCAAATGATTCACTACTGCTCAGACTCTGGCTCTAATGATTCACTACTGCACAGACTCGGACTCCAAATGATTCACTACTGCTCAGACTCTGGCTATAATGATTCACTACTGCACAGACTCGGACTCCAAATGATTCACTACTGCTCATGTAATGTAAACATGTCAGTAGTGTGGATGTACTTCAATTTCACCAAAAGTGATAGTGGAAAACATCATTTATTAGGCCAAAATACTTGCTGAATATTATTATTACGACTGATTCAACCTAAGACCACAAAACCACAAATACCATTATAAGATCAGTTAGTTACCAAAAACCCCAATTTTAAATACTAAAACATTATTTTAAGGTTGTTGCAAAATCAACTGGAATCAAAACTTAATTGGTCACTCCACACTGAAAGTTTAACTTAAATTTTTATGAACAGAAGAGGAATTTCCGATTTGGATTTAGTATTTCTTCAGAGGACGTTGTGCCTGTATAAGCATAGTGTAAATAATAGGATAAATGCGTCCATTGTTTGCACACATTACAATTCTATATCTGTGTTCCCAGAAGGACAGGTTGCACATTCACCTACGCCTTGGTCAATCAAATCTTCATGGTGCAGAAAGAATACTGCCTTGACTGGCAGCCAATGCTCTGTACTGTCAGAGGTCTGGAGGCATGGGCAGCCATGGACCCTCTCACAGATGGATCGGACAGCTGAACACAGTCATAACGAGAGGTAAGGGCCAAACTATTCCGACAGGAGCATACCCATTTTAATTAATGATACAGAACTGGGGGTGGAAGAGGTTATCAATTCTGATAAAAGCCGGAAAAAGTCAATTATAGGAAGATGCACAGATGGTGTACATATCTGTAGTTTTTACGTAACGACAACTATATGTGGGCGATCTGACAGGAAGAATGGTAAAACTCGGATCTGGGATAATTGGCTTGCAAGCTGCATGCAAAGAATCCTTGCTCAAGTTCAAACGTGGCCTTCTAATAGTTAGACTCTGGAGACTGTTTCAGTGATAACGCCCAGACCTGAGATTCCCCATTAAACCGGCAAAAGATATCTGCATCATTAGGGTGGAAAAGTGACAGGGTCCTGTGAGTGATTCCTTGCTTACCACCAAGAGACCTTTTGTAATGCGTGACTGAGGCATTGCGAACAGTAAGTGTCAAGCTATTCCTAACTGCGAACAGTCATTACTATGCTGGTGTGAACGGAGAGGCAGGGATTCAGCGTCTTTTTAAATCTGGATATGCAGCACATTATCCCTCACCACAGGAGAGGGAACTCGAGAGAGCGAAACGGTGGAAGCAAGAGGGAGGATCTAAAAATAGCGCTCTCGTTGTCGCCATCGGGTTCAGATGCAGGGAACTAGCGGGCCGCGATGCGGACGACATGAAGATGACGTTTAGGGGAGACGGTAGGAGACACGCAGCTGAATTAGGCTAATTCACGGTGTCGTATTTCGATGAAGCTGTGCAAGTGTATGTGCAGGTCTGGGATGATATGGAGCTAATCCAGAAATGAACGCAGCGGTACCAAATTAGATACTATGTTGGCCACTGAAAAAAAAGAGGAGCTTTGATTCACAAAGTTGTGGAGAAATGACCTACTTTTCTCTCAGTGCTACAAGATGAAAACAGTGTTGACGATAGAAAAAAAGTATGAAAGCATAACACCTCTGAATCATATCAGGATCAGCTGATGGGAGTATTTTTTGGCGTTATTGGTCATCATTGGCTCATTTTCACCGATTATTGGGAAATTTTATTTTACTTTTTGGCATTATCTAGTGCTATCCCTAGTTAGTGCTAGATTATTTTTTTTCTTTTTAAGTATTAATTAAAAAGTGAACAGGAACAATATTATACATATTTTAATAATTAAGTGGCACAAATAAGGAAACGAACCTACCACTGCAGACCCTCATAACTCCCTGTCGAGGTCAATAAGTCAGAATATCAGATAATTGTACTTTTTCAAGACATGGAATAGAAAGTTTAGCTTTTAACTCCAGTGTTTCAACTCCAACTAAAACGTAGTATTTATGAATTAAACTTAATGTATTTTTTTTTTGCACTGAAAATTATTTAAAATAGTGCTGTCAATTGTGTAAACACAATTAATGTCATCCAAAATACAAGTTTTTGTTTAAAAAAAATGCATGTAGTATATAAATATAAATATGCACACATACAGGTATATATTTAAGAAAAATGCAACACATAAATCATAACTTATTTTAGATGCAATTACTTGTTTGGCAGCACTGCTTTAAAACTAACGCAATAATTTCCAAAACAAATGTACTTGTACAAATATAGGCTACCTTTAATAATCTATACTAAATATGACCTAGAATATTAAGCCATTTAGAAAGTACATCAGGTCTGTTTTAATCTCATGTTAAGTTTAAATCGGAATAAGCAACTGGCAACATACATAGAGCATCAGGTAACAATCAAACAAGGGTTAAGTGTTGGCTGAGCCAGACAGAGCTGGAGCTGCATTGGACAGTGCAAACAAATGCAACCAGAGAACATTGCGTATGTTGACTAGAAGCCAAAAGAAGATGAGGAGGGTGGAAAAACATCCAAATGTCTCTCTTATGCACACACACACACCCCCTTTGGATCTGGCATCAGTCTGTAACGCGTAGGAGCCGATGACTGATGACTTCAGAAATGGAGAAAGATGTGTCTCAAAGTGCTGACGATGGCTAAAAGCCCCAAACCAGGAGCATATGATCCAGCTATTCAAATGAAGGAGCAGGGGAGGTGGTTCCCAGAGGACGTAGCGACATCCTGCAAATACGCACCACGGCAACGTCACTGCAGATTTACGGCGCTAAAGACACGCCGAACACTGCAGCTAAATAACTAACAGCTTGCCTGAGCCTACCCTCAATTTGCGCAACTGTTGAAGCACTTGTTGTACTCCGCCGAAGTATTAAGAAACTAAAAACGCAGCAAAGGGTTTAATGTGTTCAGCATTCCAAATCAGGTTCAACTTGAATGCAAGTTACTTGCTTGTGATCGAAATCCAACGGTATCACAAAAACAACAACAAGAGCGCTACTTACAGCCGTTAGATCATCTCAGGAGAACCAGAAGCATATCTGCAGCTGTCTTCAGTCACACGCATGGTCCAAAACTAGGGTCCCGCAGACCCGTGTGCTCTCCAGCAAGCCTCCAGCCTTCATACTGAACTCGGCTGATCACAGCGAGATCCCCGATTCAATCGGCATGAGGCGGGGGAGGGAGGAAGATAGTGCAGAGAGAGGGGGGAAGGGAGGGAGAGAAAGAGGTACAGACAAAAAAAAAAAAAAAGAAAAAAGAGAGAGTCCCAACCCTGTACTGTATGAAGCGGTGGCCAGCTGAGGACAGCAAGTTACTGTTCAATCACTTCAGAAAAGAGATGCGACGCTTTTTAAAATAGTACTCCGCAGACTTCCTGTAAAGTTGCATGGGTTTGTTTGAATCGTGGTTGAGGCTCGTCCAGCCTGAAGTAAATCCCTGTGGCCTGGCAGCGTGTGTGTACTGAGCTGCAGCAGTGCTTCGCTGTAGAACTGCTCTGCTCAGTAGGAGCACAGATCCATCTGCAGTAGAAAGTGCTGTATCGGTGTTAACCCTTTCAGCGCCGCGGGAGCACGACAACACTACGAAATCCCTCTAGAACTCCTCCGGCTATGAAGCATGCAGGTAATTGTCAATACTGGAGCGGAGCACAGACACGCAAAGCTGGACGGTTTCATAATGCAATCGGTTTTTCTCATTGCTTTGGTGTAGATATACATGTGAGGTACTCGTTTAATGCATTTGGTCAATCATAATAGATAAAAAAGATGGATTTTGGAAAATGACCTTTCATGCAGTGTGTAACTCGACTCTTCGACTCTGAAGTTTCAAATCCAAAAGTGCAACGCAAATAAACTTATGGTCTCTCAAAACAAAAGAGCCGACTCTGAATCATTAAAACGAATCCCAAGCCATTTCATATTGACGTCGACATAAAACATTAGCATAATGTCCACCCACTCAATGCTAATTCATTCCTCACCATTAGGTGCTGCTTTTGGAGCGGTAAAAATAGTGGTTTTCGTGGTAACGCTGTAACACAGAACTCTGCTTTGTCAGACATTACAGGCATGATGAGATAAAAATGAGAATAATCGACTAGTCACCACAGATAAGCGTCACGCAAAAGAGGGGTTTGGAAAAATTCAACGTTAAACAAATCATTTGGGACTTGTTGAACGAATAAGGTGAAACTAAACTCATATTATGAGACAGTGAAAGTATTTTTTGGCCTGGTTACCAGTTATTGGATACTCCTTTCATAACCCAGAATACTTTAAATAGTGGATCTCTTTTCTATTTCTAATTGAAAATACAGAGGGGAAAAAGCATCATTTATTCACCCTCATATCATTCCAATCCTTCATGACTTTATGTTTACAGAAGAAAGAAACTCATAGGGGGAGAATTTAAATTTTAGGGTAAACCCTTTAACAAACGAGAAAGTTCATTAGTACATTATGTAGACAAGTATAAAACAGAACTGCTCACTTGAAACAAGCTGTATACATAACTGCCTCTAAACTCCCTGAAAAAGTTTGAAATGCAATATGCACGTGTAGCGCTTTTGACAGACTGTCAGGATGGAGCGCAAGGCCCTCGCTCCATCATGCTGTTTAGCACAGCTAGAACAAGGGACGAATAGAGGCAGCAGAACAACATGCGTTCATATACCATGTTCGTTGCTCTTCACATGCAGTATGTGAGGCAAATGTTGAATAAACAGGTGTTTCTGCTGAAGCAGCGCCATTGGAAGCCCAACAGACTAGTTTTGTGCTTGTAGGATACAGGTTGTGTCAGCATTTGGTTACAAAATAAAGTTAGTTATTAAGGACAGTAAGTTACTGCAACGTTTTGTTAGCTATTAAAAAGCTTGCATATTTGATGCACATTTCACAGAATTCCAGATGAATGAATGCGTCATACAGTGAGCTCAGTGCAGGAGTTCAGAAACACTGAGACAGCGTGGCAAACACAAGTTTTGTCAGCTATCTCCATACTGCCAGCTCGCTGCACCTCGTTCGAAAGCCACTCGGCAGCGTTGTGACATACGTCTGTGCTAGAGCACTGAATATAGTAGATATGCAGAAAGACGTCTGCACTACAAAACCACACTGATCTGTGAAGATGATGTTAAATAGCTGCAGGTGATCAGTCTTAAAGGCTTACTCCACCACAAAATGAAAATCGTGTAATTAATTACTCACCCCCTTGTCTTTCTAAACTCGTAAAAAAATAAAATAAATAAAAAGATATTTTGGATAAAAACCGAGAGGGTTCTGCTTGTCTTTTTGACTGCTGAGTGTCCGAATGTTATGAAGCTATTTTATGCAAAGAAATTAAAAGTAACGACTTTATTCAACAATTTCTCAATTGTGTCATTTTATTGACACAGTCTCATATGTGTCTCTCCGTGCCATTTTGAAGAATACCCACTGAACGCAAACTGTGTATGCATTTCTGCGTCACTGGCGCTGTTTCTTTTAAAAATCAACATGTAAATACACACAGAAAACATATTCTTGTGCCACAGCTGGCAAAGACCAGCGTACGCAGTCAGTGGGTTTTCTCCAATACGGCTCTACGGCTACACGGATAGACACCAATGAGACGAATTGTTGAATAAAGTAATTATTTTCATTTTCTTTGCAAACATAAAGTATTATTTTCGCTTCTTAAAATGCAGGTTGAACCACTGATGGCAGTGTTACCGGGGCAGTCAGAAAGCATATGCAGGGCAGGTCGGTTTTGTCTTGAGTGAACGTGACTCTGAGCATTAGATCTTAAAGTGACAGCAGTCTAATACTCCTGCTGCTTTCGGTGCTATTAATTTTATCAGTGGAAAAAACAAGGACTAGGCTAATCTTTATTTTATCTATAAAGAGAAACTTAAGCGGTTATAATTTAAATTCGATTTATATTTCTTATATAAAGAAAATTGGATACAGAACTTTTAAAATTTGAACAATTCCCAATCCAAATGACTGTACGGAAACTGATACCATGTTTAAGGTTATGTTAGTATGAACTGATCCCAAAGCAGCAAGTAAGACTGACGACATCTACATCTGCTGAAGGACTTCTTAGAGGGTGAAAAACGGGACACCATTGAAGCCTCCACTGTATCGAAAAGGCTATATATAGCTGAAGGCTGCTGATTCTACAGTATTATAAAGAGCCCATAGGTAATGATTAGGGCTCAGGTTTCACGGGATGGATGGATGAATGCAGCAGTTCATTTCCATTCAATGACCTCTGGCAGTGACATTCACATAGGATCGAGAAAACGTCCATGCATGTGGATTTCTATGTTTTGAAGAAATGCAAAAAATACCTTCTCAGCGCAAGTCAATTCTTCACACCAAGGCCGAAAATGACAGAAAGGAGCAATTTCTGAATGATAGCAAATGATGTTGCTATAGTAGCCTTGATTCCTCAAGGACACTTAACATCTTTTATAAGCCACGTCCTCCATAGAAAAGCACACTGAATAAAGTGAAACCAGTTTGAAATAAAATGAGGGTGAGTAAACGATGAGAGTAATTTCATTTTTGGTCGAACAACCCCTTTAATAACTGCTGCACCTGAAGTGTGCTGGATCTCACGTACGGGAAGTCATTGGGAGGAAGTTATTTTAGGTTCTCAGCTGGTATCAGAGGGGGAGACGGGGAATCTCTGATGATGGCCAGACCACCGGCAACGTCACACTTGTGCCTGAAAGATCACGTCAGGGATCACTCACTTCCTGTCATTCCACTGTGACACGGCTAACTTTAGATCGCTCTCTTAATGGAATCACATGCTTCAACTCACATGTAATAACCAGAGCACATACTCACGAATTTACAAAGCAGGAACTGTTTAATAACAGAGATGCTACAGGTCGCACAGCCATGGGAATTATTGGGTTGCTTTTGTTCGAAATTGAGATTTTAAAGTTTATAGTCGCTGGCTGATGTCATAAATTGATATTTTGAGCGCTAGTTTTCTCATACAACAAGATATTGAATAGATAGATGAATAGTATTTCTTCAAAAGATACATAATTAGTGAAATTCTAGTCAATAGCAATAAGTCAATTCAAAATAATAAGCAGTAATAAATTAATAATAAATCATAGTTACATTAGTACTACTTGTTAATTAAAACACAGTAAAAATAATAAAAATGAAAAAATCTGCATGATACAAGTGAATTTAAAATAAACAGAAACCAATTTATTAAAATCGATGAATATTGTAAAATTAATTAATTAATTATGCATTTAATTACAATATTATAAATATTACAAATTTTCAACACATTTATTTATATTAAGAAAAATCTGTCAGATGGGTAATACAGCACATTTATACAAATTTGTTAATTAAAAAAATATATTAAAAACAAAAAGTCTGTATGATACAAGTGAATTCAAAATTAATTAGTTAAATGAAATTAATATTAAGATTTATACTTAGTTAAAATAAAAACAAAAAATGTAAAAATAAATAGCTTGCATGCTCCAAGAGAACATGCGAAATAATTATTTAAAATAAATTTTAAAATGATTAAACCAATAAAGATGGATTTTCCCCTCAGTTCAACAGCATTCCATTTCTTCTTCTTCTATAACAGGTTAAAAACACTAACCAAACAGAAATGTTATAAATATCAAAATGATCAGAATAATTTAAGATTTTACAATACTTGTTAACTGCATCAGTCCTCAGCCATAACGAGAAAACAGCTATGACGTAAACATATCCATCATCATATCACATTTTTTATGATCATATCCATCATAAAAAAAAAAAAAAGTCTAAAATGTATCGGAGCAATCAGAAGGAAACAAATCCTTCCGGCGTATCAATAATCAGAGCTATTACATGAGACGATGATTCTTTAAATCCAGCCGACTGCAACAAACTTGTGCATGCTGGGAGTTATCAGAGACCTCCACGCAGCTCAGAGAAGAACGGGAACGCACTGATAACAGCTGTCCTGGACAAAGACTCGCTCCTCCGACAAACACGCACCTTCTCCCCTGCCGAACAAAAGCAGGAGGGTCGGCTCCAGTGAGATACGGCTATCAGGCTCTCGTTTTTACGCAATCAATTCAGAAGATTAGCAAAGACACACGGCCGATCGCAGTTGTGCTCTCGACTCGTGCAAACAGCCTCTAATGAAAGCATGCAACTGCAAACACGTCATACACGTGCATCTTTTGGACCGTTTACAGATGAAATGCTATTTTAATGAATCCCAAAGAGTAAAAAACGGCCTCATTTAGGGAGGCAGAATAATTGTGCGCTTGTGCTCGAGTCATATAAATAGGCACGTGTCTCAGGACGCTGCATCTAAAATTGACAGAGGCGAAATTAAAGTGGCCAAATGAAAACGAGTCTGTTCATGCGTCTGTAAGTAGCTCAGTCTACATGAAGCCACTGACCATGAATAAGATGAATAAGGGTTGCTTTTTTTTTTGCATAGAGATGCACCTTTTTTCAATTCTGGCCAATAATGAATGATAGGGGCCAAAATACGGATACAGACACAGAAAATTATTCTAATAACCTATAAATTGCTGACATTAAAATTCTTCAAAATAAATAAAATATAAATAAATAAAATAAAGTGTCCTTTTAATCATTTGAAACGGTACAAGTGAATATAGGCATTAACGTACTGTATGAAAAATGTATATTCATTTTGAGAATTGCTAAATATTATGTTTAATAGATTATTATATTCTCTTTTTTTTTTTAAGATTAACATTAAGTATGTGAAAAAAATGGGTAAAATTAGAAAAAACCATTAAATAGGTTATACAATATAGACTAGTATTAAAAAGGATTTGTTACCATAAACCATGTTAATAATCTGAGCTAATCTAAATATACTGATATGTTGATAATAAATAGGGATGTCCCGATCCGATCACGTGATTTCAGACTCGCTCGGAAACGGTTACCTCCCGATCAGGACTCGAATATTTATGTATATAAATTCTCATAATTTTTTTAACACATCTTATTGTTACATTATAATTTATACAACTTGTGAAAAAACACCCTCTTAGGGAAAGATATATTTTTTTATATTATATTTTTACAGTTATTTTAATATTACTGTAATATAACAATGTCATACTTTCACAGGATCCTTGCATAAATAACATTTTCAAAAAGAACAGTATTTTAAATAACCTTTTGCAGCATTCTAAGAGTTTACGGTTTGTTTAATTAAATTGAACACATCCTTGCATAAAAAGTATGAATTTGAAAACAAAAAAAAAAGTATAGCCCCATATTACATACATTATACATATTACACATGTATATGTAGATATTAATTATTAATCTAGATTAATAAATGTCGTAAAGTAATTTTTTCATAGTTGGTAATGATACTTAAACGCAAACACGAGATGCCACAGGCCGGCAAGTCTACCTCAATCTGATGTAATAACTATCATGGCACAGCTGATTGGTTTGTTTTCGTTTCGACATTAAAATACCTGGCTAGTGTTTGCCAATTACCAACTAAACTCTCGTCATGGTTAGGAACTGAACCAATGACTTGAAAGTGCTACCGAATTCTCTAATAGCAACTGAAACTTGAAACAAATAATGATCAAAAAATGTGTCAGCCACCAACCATCAGACTGATGTTTATCGAGTCAAAGAAATCCTGGATGGCCTCGGCCCGTATCACTACATCCACAAAACTTGTTTTCCCGAAACCAGTTCGACAGCTCGCTAGAACGAAACAATGACGCCAATCAGATCAGGTATGTCAGGTATGGGGCGTCTCCTTGCGCTCTCACACCGTCTGTGTGCGTTTCACTGTTTACATTACAGCATCTGGCTCACGTCCAGGAGATAGCGTGGTGAGAAATACTACACCAGACAGCAGGAAGCCAAGGACTCGTTAACCCTGCTGTCACAGCTGACCCTTGAACCCTCGTGCCGCCACAAACCTGGAGAGGATGCCACAGTTATACACACACGCGCGCGCGCGCAAATTACTACAGACGCACCCTTATATAACTCAGCTAAACTTAACGTGGTATGCTGTGCTAGCGCAAAATGACGTATGTCAACTTTCCCTGTGTTACGCAAGTTAGTTTAGAATGACAGAGAGGAGAGCGAAACAACAGACGCTTTCTGACTATGTGGCCTCAGTATGCAGGATGAATTTTAAATCCCATGCTTTGATGTTCAGGACCAATTTTCCGCTGCAGGGCTCTACACTTACTTTATTTTTAGGAACACTCGTACCCGCAAGTTAACATTTTTAAGGGGTGAGGCAAAGCTGATAAGCAGGCAAAAGTGAATTAAGAATTAGTCTAAACTTCAGAAATAGGCTATTAAATAAACCATGCTAATAAAATCACCCTTACAGAATCATCTCTTAAATAAGTCACTACAATTATTCAGATTCATACATACACAGACAGATTAGCTCAGTTAGTTCACAAAGGAGCTGATTCGTTCATTCAGATTCATTCGGATATGAGTTGCTTCACTGTTTAGTTTGTCCATGAACCAGATGCTTCATTTGTTCGGTTCACTCATGAACGATACGAACGAGTTTGTTCAGTTCTATCGGATTCATTTCATTTGCTCACAAACCATGTCACAGCTCATTGAAGAATGAGATGCCTCGTTTGTTCAGCTTGTCCAAGAACGAGATATTGTTCTTCACTATGGTCATGAGCGAGATGCACAGATTTGCTTTGTTTGTTCACAAATGTTTAATTCAATCAGTTGCCTTAAAAATGAGATCGTATTTGTTCAGTTCACTAATAAGACGCATTTGTTCAGGTTTTCTAAGAATGTGCCTGTGTCGCATTGTTCAGGCCGTTCAAACAAGAAGCTTTATTAGTTTGGTTTTACTGAGCACAAGACGATTTAATTAGTTCAGAATCAAGGTGCTTTGTTTATTAAATCTATTCACAAATTAGATGCTTCACGCTTAGTTCATTTACTGTTGTACAAATAATGTGATTTTTGATTTAGGCTGATTTGTTCCCTAAAAAGAAGTCCCAAGTCATTTAAGAATGAGATGCAGTGCTCTTCTCACTCTAGGTTTTCTGTTGGTCACACAAGAAAAAATGAGTTGGTTTCAATAATAAGACAACAAGGGATTAATCAAAGCATGCTGATGAACTTTAGTTAATGGTTCTATGGATATTCATCCATTTCTTTTTCATCATTAGTATCATTTGTGATTTGAATCAGTCCGGAGCCGTGAGAAGCAGCATTCGTTCAGTTAATTCACAAACAAGCTGCTTCATTTGCTCAGTTTGTACAAAAACTAGATGCTTAATTCGTTCAGTCCCTTAACAAACAAGATAAACCATTTCATTCAGCAGGAGAATGAGATGCTTTATTTCTTCAGTTTGCTTCCCCATAAATTGCTTAGTTCACTCAGTTTTTTACAAGGTAGATGTTTCATTCGTTCAACTGCTTTGTTCAAATCAAGAAACTAGATGCTTCTCCGTCCACCAGCAATTTAATTTAGTTTAAGAAAGAGATACTTCAATGGTTCAGCAAACGAGAGGAAAACCTTAACTTTACAGCTCTGCAGTGACAGCGTTTCACTGAATCTGAATGATTGGAACTAGATTAAAAACTTTGGCACGTCAGAGCTTACGGCCAAAAAGCTCCAGGCAGAAAGATCAGTGGACTGAGACTGCAGCCAGAATCAGGAACAAGCGCAAAGCTGACACGATTTACCCTCACTACTGTTAACACGCTTTCAACTTCCTTCACATTCAACACTAAACAAAACCACCGCCTGGTTTCTGATCGCTCGGCCCATCAGACACTGTGAAGCGATGCTAAGTGCTCCATGAAGGCACGCATGAGCTGCTTCTTTCAAATACACTCAGACGCAATATAAACTCAGTTTAGCAAAATCAGTCGAAGCCTCCACGTTCTGACAACGCTATTTTTAAATGTGGTGTCTCAGCACATCTATTTCTGGCTGGAGTGAAAATGTAATGATATTGTGCTCCGGGGATAGTACTGCGTTTCATTCTCTGTATCAAAAACACTCTGCAATATACACGTCATGTTAAGGATGGTCTTCTGAAAATCAAACATTCATTGGAAACGGTGAACAACTTCTGCACTGGTAAATTCATGGTTAAGAATACAATGACAAAATCAGTGCTGACCTTTAAGAAAATTATGGAAGGATATAAGCATATAACGCACAAGCTTGATAGAGAAAAACTGGTATCTACGCCATAAGTAAAAGCACACTGAAAATAAATTAGTGAAGAAACAATTCATTTGACAAGTAAATTTGACAGTTAATTACGAAGTAACATTCAATTTAACGAGAAATTTTGAAGATAGAAAAAGTATTTTCTTGTAAAACAAACATTTTATTTACAACTTCAATAATATTAACATCAAGTTTAATATTATTTTAATATACTTGGATTATTTTACTATCTTTTAAAATGAACAGTTCATGGAAATTTTTGCATTTTTTTTTTTAAATGCTAACTTAAGATTTTATATATTATTATTTATATTTATTTACATTTCCCAATTTTGTTAAATCACACTTATTCTACTTTAAAATTAAGCTTCATCAGTACTCACGAGATTAAACTAAATTAGCCGTTATTTTTAAGATTTTTAAAGAAAACTACATATTGTAGTAATTAAAATACATAGTCAAAATGAATTATTTTTATATATATT
>JAUMHP010000084.1:11347570-11376706 GCA_032361065.1 Enteromius trimaculatus
TATATATATATAAAACACTAGATTAATATTTCATATGATACATATAATGTTAAAAGGGCTTACAGGCGACAAAAAACTACTTTCGTCTCTTTTATGTTTGTGTGTTTTCTGGCTAAAGTTTATGTTGCAAACCCCCGGACAAATGGGTATTTGTGCCCCTGCCAGCATCCAAAACACATCAAGCTGGTCTTTCCAACAGCAGACTCTTCATCACTCAACACATCTATAATCTTGACAAATTTCTCATGCTTCCAGCAAATGAAGTAACGATGGATTTTACAGCATCTTGTTTGACGCACACTCTCAGTGCCATTAAGAGGATTGTGAAGGAAAGCAATTAACAAATATGGCAAAGGTGGAGCAAAGACGCTCCTATTGGTGGGCGCTGTGGGGGGTAGTTGGGGTAAAAGCGCAGAGGTGAGGGAAGAGAAATCAGTCGGGAGCTAATCTACCGCACTGCGCAAAAAAAAACCACACACACAACAATGTAATAAATCTCCTTCGCGTAACAAATCAATTCCCCTGAATTGCCATGCGTTTCTCATGGACGCTTTAGGAGAAGGTCTACATGATCCAGACTCCATCCAGATGAAGTGAGGAGAAAACAGAGCTGGGAAGTCAAGTAAGTGTGCGTGTGTGTGTCCGAGAGCGTTACGTTAGTCACCAGAGGGCAGCGGTAAACACAGAGCGAGTCATTCTTCAAAGACTGACAGGTGCATTAAAAATGTCTCTTACTGGACACTTCCCATTTCAAGAAAATGCCTCCTGTCATGTCCTTACTCACAAATTACGTAATCAAGTGCGTATAACAAAAAAAAAAATAATACGCCACTCCATAGATCACCTGGAATTTCACGTTGGACAATGAATTTCTGAGATTGAATCGCTGCAGAGCAATTACAGGCTCACGTCCACAATCACTTTAAGTTGTTTTCTTCAATCCCATAAACATGAATGATGTTTTCCTATACGGCCATGAATGTGCTTCGTATGAACATCTATCGGAGTGACAGTAAAGGACGACCTTCCCGTTTTTCAGAAATGGCATGCGTGGAAAACATGAAAAAAAATCTTGCTGATGGCGGAGAAGAAACATCTAGAAAGCAGAGTATTACAGAGACACCACATGGCAATCATACAGAACTCCCTAGCAACACCCGATATTATCCTAACAAGCATCCAGTACACCCTAGCAACATCCTAGTTATTACACTGAACGCCCTAGCGACCAGCCAGTACACACTAACAACCAGCCATAATCCCCATAGAAAACAGCTAGCCACATCCTTTCAGGATACCTTAGCAATCACCAAGAACCTCAGTGACCACCAGGGGTGTGAAGTAACGATTTACAAATACTGACGTTACAGTAGTTTTTATCAGTGATTATAATTTTTTGGAGTACATTGTAAGTGATGTGGTCGTTTCATGCTTTCATGCTTATCCATCAGCGTGATTGGATCGACAGAGAGTAATCGTTCACGTGACTGGAAGTACATTCTTCATACACCGGTTCAGTCGCGTTATCGGCATCTTCCTCTAATATGTTGAGGTACATTTCTGCTTACTAAATGATTTGTTTATATGCTTGCCTATCTGAAATTTAGGCCTGGAATATGGTGTGGGGTTGCGGGTATTGCGTACAGTGTTACTCCCGCAAGTGCCGCGTTCTGTAAATTCCATCACAAGACCCGCGATGTACGCCTCGTCTCTCCCTCTCGTGCGTTCTGCAGCGGTCGCTTGGATAAGTCGTTGTTGCTCGTCGAACTTGTTGACTTTTGATGATTTCGAGTGTGCGATGCAAGCTGTGAAAATGCTTAAGACTCAAATTGAGGACCACTTTATTAATGACCCGTGGCATTAATATATTGCGTTAAAAAAGTTGTATTTTTTTACACAGTTTGCCTTCATTTTTCAGTTTTTTAACAGTTTGCAAGCGCAGCACGTTTTGTTCCTTTCATTCAGTCGATTCACCGAGACCACCACGGCTCAGCAAAGAGAGATAGGCTACTTATAGTACTTTTACTCTCCTCGCACTACAGTTTTTGGAAGGTAATGGTACTTTTACTTGAGTATGGTTTTTCGGTACTTTTTCCACCACAGGTGACCACCAAGAACCGTTAAGAACACCTAGCAACTAGCTAACAACACCCAATTCAAGAGTTCACGCTTTGCTCATTAGTATAATTTTTTGCGGGATTGGGCAGGCTGTCAGGGGAGCGAGCCTGGGAGAACGGCGAACGGTGAACCCTAGTGGTATGAACCCTAGAGTGGGCAAGGGTTCGAAGTTCGGCTCGGTCCCATAATGCTCCCCCTGGAGGCGTGAAATAGAAATTTGGGCGGAGAAGGGGAGGAGGAGGGATGCTTGAAGCGAGATGTGTAAGGGTTGAAGGTCGGGGTTTTTATAGTGAATAGAGAAAGAATCTATTGGGCGTGAGTGATTGTGGATAATTAGCCGATGGCTATCAGCTGTGTTTGATCAATTCGTATCGCGTTCCTCTCGAAATGCGTTATTTGCAAAACGTTCACTAAAAATTTGCTACAACCAAGAAAGACCACTCACACTTTTCTTCATAAAATAGTTAGGCTGCCACTAATGATAGCCCAGAAAAGTAGTGTGCTACGTTACTTTTGCATTACTTTTTGTGCTGGGCTTTCTTTTTGGTTTTTATTATAAAAAAGTTAGATGTTTGGTAAATATAATGCATTATTTTACTCCACGTACTTGCTCCCGATTTCTCTCAGCTGAGAGCTGTCAGTAAATAAATGGGAAAACAAAGTAACCAGCAGTACTTATTTGAAAAGTAACTCACATATTTTCTTGGTTGATGCACCCGAGTTCGAATCCCATCACTTCCTTCTCTCTCCATCATCCATGCATGTGACATGCATTACTACCCCAACACTAAAAATCAACATTATATATTTTAAATGATATTTTGTCACTAGCCTCTAAATAGAAGACCACTTATGAACCCGATTATGAATGAATGACTCCACTTACACTCATTTAGAGTAGAATAACCTCTTCGTCATAAAAACGGTGCAATACTGTAACGCCATACCTCAATATATATGACAACGTGCTCTTTCACAGCAAGCCCTTGATCCGCCATCAAAGAAGCAGCTCTGTTATGTAACTTGCTTTAGGAAGGTGAGTCTAATGCTGTTCTATAAGCCAGCATCCCTCAGAGAACAGCTTGAGCAGTGAGGTCACATCTCTCTGTCTGTTTGAATAGGAAAACTCTGCCCTCTACAGGAGGACGGCTGTGATGACCTCACTCCACAAACACTACGCCATTCACACAGAAATGAGCTTTAGAGGGTACAGAGAGGTCATTCCCTCATCCAAGCACCAATGCATATGTGCTTCATTGTATTTTTAGGTTACGCTGTGCATCTTTGAAATGATGAAAAATTAATAATATGAATAAAAATGTGCATGGTTTAAGACTAAGAGTGTATTGTGAAGAGAAATGAGTGCTATACCTTGAAGCAAATCTGCATGTCCTTCGAAAAGACTAACCGCCCGGGCAGGATCAAAAAGGAGAGGGAAATATCTAAAGTGTGAGTGTGTTTTGGAGTTTGCAGTCGTTCTCGCTGTAACCTACGGGTTCGCCCGGATGAGGAGACGCTCCAGTCTCAGCAGCATATGGCGGCTCAGTGGGAGCTCCATGCAGATCTCACTCATGAAACGCAGCACAAACAAGCCCAGCCCGACACGAGCTGACCGCACTGACACCTACACACAGACCCAATTAAAGGCTGAAACCACACACCATCAGATCAACAAAGAGAAAACAATGTAGTGAATGAAATAAACGTGGCTGTGGCTGAAGTCCAGCGGGTTTTTGGCAAAACACACACAGCCAATCCTCAGGCGAAATTGCAGTGCACCAAATGCTCGTCTCAGTGTTCATGCCAGTACTCTTGTTAGGAGCTGTCCACCAGGCTTTAAAATGACCAATGGCCACTATCTAGAGGGCAGGTTTGCCTTATAGCTGAACGAATGCCAAACTACACCTTACTGTTGTCCGTACTATTAATACGGAATTATTACAAATGTACCAAAAAAAATAAATATAAAAAAAGCTTTTAAATCATTTTCTGATATCACTGAAATAACAATAAATTAACAATAATAGTAATAAATAACAATAATAAACAACACTACTACTACTACTAATAATAATAATTATTATTACAAATTTTATTGTTGTTTTTATTACTATTTAAAATATATATCTTCTATATATTACCCTGTTTAACATTTTAAAAAGTATTTTTTAGTTTATTATGACAGTCTCTTTTCTTTGACACTGTACATTAATTTTTTTAATAATTAATTTATTAAATAATAAATAATTAAATAATTTATTATGTGTGTGTGTGTGCCATTACATTATATGAATTATATTATATTATATCATATTATACTGAGAAAAATACAGCATGTTATTCTTATTGTTTGTAATGGCTTTTTAACTGTTTACAGACATAAATAAAAAACATATTATTTATTTAAATTAGTATTTACTAGAAATATAAATACTATACTATAATTTAATTATTACATTACTTGTTGTTTGCATACATTATTAAATAGTTTAAATATGTATTCGTTTAAATATATTTTTATTTTTAAAAATTACAAATATATTAAAATATTATAAAAAAAATTACAATATGTACATATTAAATCAGTATCTGTTATTAATAACATAACAGTAATACACACATAACAAACACACATATATAAAGTATATATATATTATATATACATACTTACATAATACTGCTATTATTCCTGTCAAGCAATTTGCGAGCACTGCATATGCACTGGACCTCATTTGTGAAAATAATTTATTTCCTTCTTAAAACAATGCTTGCAGTATGTATCATGTCGGACTGAACTGAATGTGTAAAGTAAAGTAGTATAGTAGAGCGTGTATGGCGTTGAAGCATCGCTCCCTCTGAATCTTTGTGTCTGAGATCTCCAGGGGGCTTAATACCACTCAGCTGAGGAAGCAGAATCCCTTCCATTAGAGCAAATGAACAACAACATGGCTGGTAGGGGGTCAGTAGTAAACGTTTAGCTGATCGCTCACCAGAATGTACTCATCAAATCCAACTGTCTTTAGCAGATCCCTACAGTGACGTACCTCATCCGAAGGACTCCATACACCTGAGAAATGAAAAACAGCACCGTCTGAGAGTCATTTGTGCCTGAATCGAATCCGTCTGTGCTCCGTTCTGACAGCTGGTCAATAATAGATCAATAGCATGAGTCATCTGAGATTTTGGATTGATTTAGTTCATTAGTGTGCACAACTGTTGTGAAAAACACAAGCACACAAGCTTGGCTGGATGTGTTGTGGACGGGTCTAGGACGCGTTGGCAAAGCGCTCGCACCTGAGCCACAGAGACGTGTCGATGACTGGAACCCAGCTGATCTTCTGCTCCGAAACTGGGCTTGGATTCCAGAATCCTTTAGTCATAAATCCAGCACGGATGCCAATATCGTCACTGGGATTTACAGCTGACCCCGTATTTCACCAATGTGTCCAGAGAGCATGTGGGAAACTGGCAGAGGCAGTCATTCAGGACAACCGGTGTTACTTAACTGATGTATTTCCTTAGATTTTCTGGATATTTTGAATTAGAATGTATTTTGTTATTTTCTAATATATATATATTTATACTTGCGGGTTGAATTTGGTGTCCCCGTCTGTTATCATCAAACTCTGTTGCTAAGGTAGAGTAACAATGCTGACAACAGTGCAACAGAATTGACAGTTTTATTTTATTTTTTTCCAAAATCGCCACTTGCTGGAAACACGTGGCACTAATGAAAACATAATTAAAAGAGCTTTAATTGAATTCTGTTTTCCTTTTGATATTGTGGTAAAAGAGTTGACTTTTTACAAAATAATTCTTGGTGTGAGACGTTTTTATATTATAAGAAGATATTTTCTCAGCGAGAGCACAGATACTTTTCAGTGCTTCAGATCTTATCTGTAAGTGAAAGTGACAATGTCCTGTAACTTACACAATTCTGAGAGATAATTCCACCAATTTAAAATAATATGCTTTGGTAACAGAGCTGATGAAAGACAGACATTTTTTTTAAGAAAAACATACATGATGGAAAAAAATACACTGACTAATTCAGACCAGAAGAAATCTGGATTTTTGTAATAAATAAATAATAAATAATTTGTAATAAAATAATTAAAATAATACAAAATATAACATTTTTAATATGACTTTTTTTGCAGGGACACCAAATGTACCCACAATAATAGAATCACCCATACAAACACATGCATGTATATATTTAGGAAAAATATGCTATGTTTACATATTAAATATATTTGTGTATAATACAAAATATAATAATATAAATGTATAAACATGAAAATATTTTCAAAAGATATACTGTATGTGTGTGTGTATATATATATACATACATAACATACATATATATATTGTGTATACGAAAACGTTTTTCTATTAAACTGATTTTTCTATTTTATTTTTATTAACATAATCATTCTTGTTATTGTTATTATTATTTTGTTGACAATAACCCTGATGAAAACAAAGTATTATTACATTTCCAGCAAAACTTTGATTGCACTTGATATTCAACTTGATTCCACAGAACTGAGCTGGACGATGACATCACTGAATCAATGATGAACTGACTTTAACTGAAAACTGGACTGAAAGTGTTTTCTTTTACATGATTACACACTATGCTGTAATGTTCCTATTTATTTGGCACAATCTGTATTGCTAAAAGAGTTGACTTGACTACTAATCACGTAAAAAAAAACTCTTTTTCTTGAATTGATGTATAATTTGTAGAATGTATAATTATTTACGTATTATTATCCTCATTATAATTTAAAGCTTTTGCTCTCCACTTCTTGTATGTATTGAAGTATGCTTTTACGGATAAAAGGAAGATAAATGGAAGCAGATGACCTTCACATGTGCCGCTCCAGCAAACCCGGAGGACAAGGATTGGATCTCTAGATTTTATCATCAGGATTCAATTCACTCCCCTTTCCTATTAACTGAAATTGATTGTCGACAAAGCAATGTGTTGTTTAAAATTTTGTTTGCCTGAAATAAAACATTTAAAACTCCGAATACAAAGCTATTTAGTCTTTACAGAACACAGGGTGATGAATTTGGCAGGATACCTGTATTTTTTCAATAAAATGATTCTTGTTAGATGGATTCTACTGCAGTAGCACTTTCTGTATATGACTCACTCGCTGCCACAAAGGGAGGTGTGCATAGATAAACAATGGAGTCAATAAGACGCTTCAGCATCAATAGAACCTCATTACTTCTCTCCTTGAAATGTTGTTGATCTGCAAGCTAGTTGACTAATGTGTCTCCCACTGTAGTGTACGATTTGCCAATGAATCAATCAATTGAGCTGATTTATTAAAACGGTTCAGTCAAATCAACACACAGATTGTTTATGCATCACAGATGCAATGAAAGACTATTGGGAGTAACAAAACAACAATTTTAATACAAAAACTACATGTAAACTCTATGATATTACTCATGAATATATCTCATGAATGTGCATTTAATGAATAGTATGCTGAATAAAAATGAAAACGTGTGGTATTGATCTAGACTTTGGCATGTATATACGGTAGGTAGGATTACGGTTGTAGGGTAGATGCGTATCATATGTACGTGAAAACTGTGTATTATATGCAAGCCAACACATTTCATATTATATAATCCTAATAGCTGATGTAAAATAGGCCAATACAGATTGATTGTGACATAAATTTGTACTGACAGTGGAGTCAGCAAGAACCTATTAAAGAGCTGTCAGACTGCAGGCTATATCTTGGAATAAAAACATACGAGGAATTTTATCACCAGTAAACTTCTAGATACTGTACAGTGATGGCAGTAACAGTAACCTTTCCCAGAAGCTTCTCATTTCTCAGTCATTTTGGTAATTACTGTTAACTTCTTTAATAGATACATGAAGTCAGTAAGTTCCTACAGGTGTTGTTTTAATAAGAAGAGTAACCACAGGTCATTAAAAACAATGACCTCACAGCATAGATGATATAATATTTCATAACTGCAATAATGATCATGTATGTCCGTTACTAGAAGTTTGTGTAATATCTGCAGACTGAATTCTTAAAGTGCTGCTCCATATGTTGAGGTTTGTGAAGGCTTGAGGGGGGCACACGTGGTCACATGGACTTCCCAATTTTCAGACTCTGACCTGACAGCTGGATCGCTCTCAGCAGGGCCCCTCTGGCTCCGATAAACCAATCATCCTTATGCACATGCATACACACACACACACTCTCACCACCAGAAACACATGAATTCAAGACTGCATACTCATACTGAACATATGGACATCCAATATGCACAACACCACAGATCACAGTAACACACTTCTGCACACATACTGTATAGCCTCTGAAATACACATTCAGGGTTCATCTCACATTCATTATGTTCAATATACGCACGGACAGATCTGATGGGGGGGATATTAGCAAAGAGGTATATCTACATTGTAAAGGTCATTGTTTAATTACATTTTGTTTAAAATTTATACAAGCTGTCAACCCTGTTAGTTACATAATTATGTCTCAATATAAATGAAATATATTGAGCTTACTCTATTTTGCTTCAAACATTCATACAGTATGCTAGCATATTATGTTCTTAGAAAAGTAACAGGGCTGACACCTACAACCACAAAATATAATGAAAAATAATTTTTTTTAAATATAATTTAAATACTTCCACAAATTTCCACTTTTTAATTATCAGATGCGTATTACAAAAAAATAAATCAAGGTAACAGGGTTGACATTTTAAGGTGGTCTCCTTTTGAAAATGTAAAAAAAAAGTAATATGGCATGTTATAGTTCTTCACCACACACTTCTGTAAATGGGTTTTCACAGTAGGAGGCCTATATGTGCTATAACTGCATTACAAATATCCCCTAACATATAATTTCTGCAGTTTTAAAATTAATTAAATTGAAATAATTTCCAGTTTTAAAACTGTGCTTTTTAAAATAATTTAAAAAAAAATTGTATCTGTCAACCCAGTTACTTCTTTGGGAAAGAATGTCTCAGAGTTACGAGTGCCCATGATCTCCATTAGAGGGCACTCCAAGTACCAACTGCTGCCTTGTATTTGGATTTTTGCCCTTTCGTTTTGCCCCTTGGACTTGACTGACCGTTGCTTGCCCCAGGATTATTCTTGTGCTTTTCTTCTGCCAAACCTGTTGGCTGTTTTCTCAACCCTGCCTGTTTTTCGACCACATCTTTCAATAAAGCACTGCGAATGGATCCACTTGTCTCAGACCCCTTCGTAACACTCAGCATCAATAAAAAATTATTTATTTTCAGATAAATATAAATATAAATTTGTACATTTGAATCGATGTTATGATACAGTTATCTTCTCAGAAAAGTAACAGGGTTGATTTTATTCATTTGAGATTATGAGTTTGTTTGCAATGTCACAAACACAACTACGAGGTTTTACCAACTTCAGCTTGTCCTTTGAAGGTTTACGTATTGAAGTGATCATTTTTATGGTAACAGGGTTGACAGTTTTACAGTTTCTTTATTTTTACAATGTCATTAAATTATAAGGTAGAAAGAAAGAAAATTGTCCTTTGAAGGTTTACGAACTGAAGTGATCATTTTGATGGTAACAGAGTAGACAATTTTACAGTTTCATTTTTACAATGTCATTAAACTACAAGGTAGAAAGAAAGAAAATGTAATGTTAAAAATATTCACTTCTCAAATATCAAATGTATGCAGATAAATCAAGGTAACAGGGTTGGCAATTTGAGACAGAAACAGAGAGACAGAAAATAGAGATAATAAAGAGAACACCTCAATTTTGTCCTTGAAATGATGAGGATGTCATTTTCAATTTATGAAACAGTTCATTACATTAAAAAGGTAAGTATTATGATAACAGGGTTGATACAACCTAGAGACACAGTTTCAAGGGTTATAAAAACATTAGTGTTCTTATCTATTTATGCCAATATAACTGAGTAATTGGAATAACAGGGTGGAAACAGGAGATAAAAAGGCTTATTTATAATTATAAAAAGACAAAAATAATTGAGGAACACAAACCCATGACAGTAAACATGCGTCTTCTCATCTTTCACTGATCAAATGTGAAACATACACTCTATACATATGCGCACACACACACATACACAGCACTGCTGTAATGCCGCACAGAACAAAATGTTCTCTCTCTCTATCCCATCATGCTCTAGGGACCCTCTCGCCATAGTGTTGAGCTTCCAGCGACACTCAAGGTAACGTCACCCCAATTCAAAGAAAAAAAACACCTCCTATACTCATTCCCCTCCCGTTCACCTCCTTTCACTGTTTCTATGACAAATAGGTGAGATACACCTCCCACCCTCCTGCTCTTCCTCCTCATTGTGTCTTTTCAGCTGCTGCATCCACCCCCTCCTCAGCGTACGCACCTCAGTCAAGGGTAGCCCCCTCACTTCGCCTCTCACGTGCTGGGACACCTCTGTCCCCATTCCTGTCTTAGCTTTCACTCTCTCTGTCCCTCACATATGCAGATCAGTTAATTCAGCTGCAGTCTCGTCTCCACTGCAATTGCAGCTGCAGCACTTTTGCCACACTGAGCAGGGCGCTAAGTGCTTACGCTGGTGTTTTTTGGCGAAGACAGCGAGCACTCCTGTTCATACACTGCAGCCTAAATGTGTGTCGCTGTATGTTTTATAGTTCTAAAAGGTCATATTAGCATGCTAACAACATATTAGCATGTAACTGTTTAAATGTACTCAAGCATTAGCTTGTGAGCAGTAGGTTAGTGATGGTGCAAATCTTTTAGGGTAATTAGCTAAATCATTCTGGATTCATAGCACTCTTTGGATTAGCTTAAAGATTAGCATTAGCTTTGTTCGCAGGTCTCCATGTGCAAAACACTGCAGAACAGCTGAGAGAGCTGGAAAAATGCTGCTTGAAAAATATATCACGTACGTGTCCTTTTGTATTCATATTCTGAAATTATGACTAACAACTACAGTAGCAAGCAAATTTAAAGGTACAGCTCTCCAAAAAAAAAAAAAAAAAACCAAATGACCATGAAGTAATATACCTAGTGGTGTCATATTTTAATTATTGAACTGCAGTCTGTTTTGTACTTGTCTAAAAATTATGTAATGTACTTGTGGCCCTACACCTTGACCACTGATTTGAACATTAATGAAGACTGTGAAGCTTCAAAATCAAAAATATGCACCATAAAAGTGTCAAATAACTTGTGCACTATATTCTTTCTATACATTATTAAGCTAAACGATACTAAAGACTAACATACTCATTCAACGCATTTATGGTAACATAGTTTTTTTGGCATTTTTGCTTACCCATTGTCTCATATTCACTTTCATTCTATGAAAAAAATTACCCAGGACATACTTCAAAAATAAATATAGTCTCAGAGATTTGCAATTTGGGTGAGTTAATAATATCAGATTGAATTTCTTGTGTGTATTATCCCGTTTTAGAAAGATATAACAGGAGGATGATTGAATATGCATTGCGAAAATGGCTAATATGTTTTACAATTACCCTAAAAAATCGTAGAAAACCTCGGAGGGGTTACTGAAGCGCAGCAAAGCGGTAGTGATATCAATTTACGTCCTATAATAATTTCTGCTCCTGTGCCTTTATTATTGGCTTTCAAGGTGAAATGAAAAAAAAGTGAATGGAGTGATTGAATGAAGATGAGAGGTGGAGAGCTGATATCGGCAAAAAGGAGAGGAAGGAGACCGTTCATGAGATGAAGAGATGGATAGAAGGAATGATTGGAAGAGAGAGAGTCTCGCTTGACCAGAGTTATGTGATGCATTTCACGGTGCTGCATTTCTCCTTTGCCCTCTCTCTCGCTC
This sequence comes from Enteromius trimaculatus, assembly GCA_032361065.1. NCBI lineage: Eukaryota > Metazoa > Chordata > Actinopteri > Cypriniformes > Cyprinidae > Enteromius > Enteromius trimaculatus. Next base: position 11,359,555 of record JAUMHP010000084.1, read on the forward strand.
TCTCTCTGCTGTGCGGTTTTCTGCAACCTATGCACTAACAACTGATTCATGCTCTCCATGAGAAAGAGACCGGCACTCGCCAACACAAATGACAGCAGGAGTGGGCACTCTGCCGAGCGCCGTGACTTCAAACACTCCAATTTTTATTGCATACACATGCATAAATAAAATTCAAAACATCAGTGTTATGAAGCCTTCAAACGCAGCTTATTCTGCACAATATTACGTCTTTTCTTTTCACCGTCCAATCAATTACAGGCTGACAAGTCCTGCATTACATTTCCTGCTCATCCTGCTTAACTTAGAGTAATAGTAATCATTAAAATAATTGTAAAAATGTTTAGCACAGACAAATGCCAACAAACAAGCTTGGTCAAGATGGCTGTTGGATTTGGAATCTTATGAAAAGAACAAGTCATGTTCACACCGCACCAACAGACACCGACCAACTCTCTCTGACTGGGAATAAAATGGATGATTCTATTTCTTAAATTCAAAACTTTTACTCTTCTTAATGCCTTTGTGTGTCATACATCACATGAAAAAACAAGTGAATAAAAAGAAAGAGGCTGTTGGTGAACTCCAACCAACATCTGACGGGGTAACACACTGTACAGACTAGTTTGTGGTGAATCTAGGCTGATTTATGATGCTAAAATACATGCAAAAAATCTAAAGATTTCTTATTGAATATTTCTAAGCCTATATTATCTGAGCTATTCTATTCACTTCATGTAAATAGTCTCAATTATTATTCAACCTGATGTCAAGGCAGTTTGTAAATATTTGGCTAATTCGTAGCTCACTCTACAAGACTTTTGCTAAATTGTACATATTTTACATGTTGCTCAATATGAATTAGCCACCTCATAAAATACATACAAATTAGTTGGGATAGCGTTGCATCATTGGGAGTCATTATGAATAATTCACCTTGCACCATGTAGTCAACCAGAATAATTTCTCAAATGATGTGCTTTTAAAATCAATCAGGTATAAACTATTTTGGTACCTGGTCTCGTGGCATTAAACGTACCTCGAGCCACGAAATACGTACCGATAAGTACATATCCCTACAGTTTCTAAAAGAATTTAACTCTAGAGGCAGTAAAGCTCTGGCACCTTTTATTCATATTCACACAAATGTACTCGATTAATAAACTGTATTTTTACGCAATTACTTAAAGAATGTGATGTTATGACTGCAACACAATATTAATATGTTGGGAGATTTGAAAACGGGTGCTTTTGAACATTAGCGCCACACATATCCAGCTTCATACTGTATATGGGTTTTCATAGACGGTAGCTTTGTTCGGTAGCTCACGTGATACAGAGTTGAACTAAGGTGATGGAAAGCTCAGTCCCGTGCTGAATCCCGTGTGAAGCGGAGCATTAACAAATGCCTTTAGATATTAGTTTCGCATTTGTTTCGCACACTTTTAGGGTTGGATTTGGTGCAGGGCAACTTTTAGGGAACGTTTTCGGATATTTCAATTCTGAACCGTCACAATACATGCCGATATCAACGTAATAAAATGTGCCAGGTTTCACATATTGAACTTGTGTTTTAGCGCAACTCAGTGGACACTGCGGTGAAACATGCAGTAAGGTACAAAAGTGCACAGAGGTACATATTTTCTATGAGACCAGGTTGCAATTTTGTCTGGGCTGTTTTTGGGCCACTCAACAATCGGTCATCTTATAAACCACCAGGTAAATCTCAGGCAACTAGCAAAGACACCTTAGCATCCACATAGCAAAAGCCTAGCGACCAAACTCGACACTTAGCATTCTGGCAGCGAGTTTAATGTCTTAGCATCAGTGGCTAGCTCTCACTGCAGTGGGTGGCTCTGTGTGTTTCTCTCTGTTCTGTCTTTCAGCAGAGCGAGTGGCAGCAGTAGAGAGGTCTTCACTCAAGCGTTGCTGCGGCATCATCACTCACTGTGTGCCGGAACGTTACTCTCATCAGCTGCGGTTGGCATTCGAGCACAGTCAGCAACTTTCCTCCGGCCTGTCTATGTGTGTGTGTGTGTGTGTGTGTGTGTTCTGTTAAGAGAGAAATATGTACGGTATTAAAGAGCAGGGACCTGGACGGTGATACCCCCTTATTTCACTGAGATGTTCTGGAGAGGCTAGATATTTTAAGCACAGGCAGAGCAACAGCGTTTTAAAGGGGTTTAATGAACCGGTTCTAACTCACTTCACTAAAGCCGACAGCCTTTGTGGAGGAAGCTTTGTTGAAAAGCACATTTGCTCAGTCACTTGGCACTGAACGAACCCGACCGCCTTTAGCCTGTCAATCGCTCCGGAGGTTTCTGTGTCACTGTGATATCAACATCCAGGCTGTGTTTCAAAACATAATAAGCTTGCCTACCTAGACAGCATATGTTTAGAGACAATATAGGCCCGTATTTGTTTGAATTAAATGACAAGTCGTGACAATTTATGGTTTAGTGAGCGACTGTTCAGTGGTATTTAACCTTATGCAAATGAGCTATGCAGTTACGCCACCACTATAATTATTAATGTTTCATTTTCAAGTTTTTTACGTTTTAATATTTCAAGGTCTGATCATTTTGCTATGAGCTTTGGTAATTAAAAAAAAGAAACAAACACATCCTACAAAATGCGTATTTAATAATTCCTGACAGTACTATTTTAGCACCAAAAGGCTGGTGCAAGCTCATAGTAAAACTGGCCTTTAGGTGACTCAAGCAAGACATTCATGCATACAATTTTAGGAATCCTCTCAATCATTTGTTAGTCAACAAGGCAATAGACTGTACATGCATAAAATGTGTGTTATTTTAATTTAAGTTAGTTATGAATGAATAATTATGCTCCAGTCTCAAGTTCTGGCCTAATTTTAAAATAAATGAAGACATGAGTGAATACATCTGAGTTAACTGATTGCAGCACCGCATGGTATCATTATGTAGCTCTGACAAATCTGAAAGGCTAAGATGAGATTCATAATTAAGCTCTCACACATCTAGACCTGCAAGTACTGTATGTTTCAAGTGCAAACAAACAAATTCAAACAGAATCCAAAAAAACATCCGACAACTGAGATTTTTCCTTCAGAAAACCCCTGTTCAACCAGAAAGACATAATTTCATCCATAATTGCAAAGTGGGAGAGACTCAAACAAGTGGAATTTACTCACGGAAGTCCCACTCAAAGCTCATTACAATAATAATCATGTTAGAGTGCATTTCCTCAGAGGAGGCGAAGCAATTTGTGATACATCCTGGCGTACTTTCGAATCCCAGGTGCTTTTTATGCAAACGGAAACCCACTCCGGGGTATCCCAGTGCAGGAATCAGATTCAGTAAGGTGTTGCATTAAGTATGAGCCCATGAAGTATCTATGAGGCATTCAAACAGTCTGTTCAGGGTGAACATGACAGACTCATGTAACATTCATGGTGGGAAATGTAATTTTAAAAAGAATTTAAGATTAGGGATTTGTTGGATGAGAGTTGGGATAAATGCACAGCATGCAAGGAATAGTTTGTCCTAAAAATGTCAATTCTATCACCATTTAATCACACTTGTGTAATAATAATTGAAATTTTTTTAGTATAGCCTAAGGTTTTCCTTACAATGGAAGTGGATGGGGACTGGGGCTGTTGAGCTCCAAAAAACACTACTTAAATTTCATTTTTATGCATACAATCCTATCAGATGGTTTCAGAATGCATGTGATATAATACATGTTTGTATGGATTACTTTCATGCTGTTTTTTGCTAATTTTGGGATCTCAACATCCCCAGTCCGCATCCACTTCCATTGTATAGAAAAGAGCAGCTTGAACACTCTGCTAAATATCTTCAAAAGAAGAAAATCTTTAAAAAAAAGAAAAGGATTTAAGCTCAAATTATGAGCAAAGAATGACACAAAGCTCTGACAATTTAAATTTTTATGTGACCTGTCCCTTTAAAAGATGCCCATCTTGACTCCTGCTATACGTTTACGAACACTTAACTCAATCCAGCTGTGCGTTTGTTAATAACCTATGCAATAATTGTGAATAAGTGGACTTATACAATTGTGCATGTCATGTTCACTCTTGCAGAAATTCCCCAGAGCAGCCATGCAGACATACTGGTATATGTGCATTTTCATAAACAAACAGTCACGCGACACACACACACACACACACACAGTGATGGGATCGCTTTTCAAATACATGTATACTTGCACACCGAGTGCTGACACACAGCATATATGGGCGCAATCCAATTTGAATACACACCGACACACACACACACTCCCCGCCCCCACACACGGAAGCATTACTGCAGTGGATGCAGTCTTTAACTCACGTTGGAGTCAAGCAGGTCGATGCTGTCCAGGCTCTTGCTGCGGTGGATTCGGCCCTTGATTCTGCGCAGGGATGGTTTGCCGTGGCCCGATCCCTCAGATTCCTCCAGCATAGAGATGGATTCTGGGTTGGCAATGAAACCGTGGATCTTGGGATAATAGCTACGAAAGTGACAGACAGCGTGCGTTAGTATGTGGTGTAAATGTAATCCCCATTTAAAAAATGAGCTCAACCAACTGAGTTACGTTAGTGAAATGGAGTGAAAGAGGTTTAAAATGCTTACACTGCAACCCCGTATTTGTCTTTGTCGTGTTTGGGGAAGACCCTGAGATTGAAACACAAGAGAAAGAGAGAAACACTTTAGATTTCATGACAACAACTAGGAAAATGGAGACATGCGTAAGAGATAGTTCACACAAAATTGACCACTCTGTCATCAAGAGAAATATTTTGAAGAATGTTTTTACTTTTTGTCATTGACTTTCATTTTAGGGACATATTTTACATTTTCATATTAGTCATATTTTTAAGATTTGGTATGACGTGGTAAATGAGGACAGAATTCTCATTTTGGGGAAAAAAGTTATTTTTTGAAATATTATAATTTTTGTATTTCTGTTTGATGACAAAAGTGTTTAGTATAAATGTTTAGTTTGTTGATTTGCACACCATATGAAATTTTAGTCACCACCATACCATGCTTTTTATAATACAGATTTAAATTAGTTCACCCAAAAATTAAAATTATGTCACTAATTATGTCACATGGACTGTTTTACCATGTATTTACTATGTTTCTGGATCTGGGAACATTTTAGTTGTGTTGCTGTCTATGGAGGATCAGATGGCTCTCTGATATCATCAAAATATCTTCATTTGTGTTCTGAAGATGAACAAAGGTCTTACGGGTTTGTAACGACATGAGGGTGAGTAATTAATGAAAGAATTTTCATTCTGGGTGAACTAACCCTGTAAAAATTACTTTTTTGAGAGGGTTCTGTAAATTCCAAGTAATATGCCATGTTTAGTTTAAATATGACTGTCTCTGTTAGCCCTTAAAATATAATTAAAATTAAAAAACACAAACAGAAACATTAAAGTAAAATTAAATAAATAAGGCTTTGCCTACTAGGTTTTGCTGTTCTGAAGGAAACAAAAAATTACTGGGAGTGTGGGAAATGTTGCAATGCTACAGTACATGTGACAAGAAAATTAACATTTTACTGACAGGGGATCCATTTTTAATTAACAAATCCGTTTTGTCAACATGAGTCAACATGAAATGACGTTGGTAAGTCTTTTCACTAGCGATATATGACATATTTCAAAGCAAAGCAGGATATTCATAGAGAAAAATGCTATTGTGGCACATATCCACCATTGTTCATCCATAATAGACAAAAATCACCCACACTAATTCAGACTAAAGAGGCCAGGCTCGGATAATATTTCATAATCATGTCCCTGTAGCTACCAATACAACGACAGCATGTAAAACCAATCCAACCCTAAAAAGACAAAATGCAGTGGTGTCTATAAACAAAATAACATTATTGTTTCATGATACCACCCACATTTTATATTTAAGTCATTTAATGTATTCCCACTCATCAATTATTAGAGTCACATCTGCTCTGCGTAAACCCTAAAGTATCTTCCATCCAGAGGATATGTACTGTATATATAATTAATCAAGTTTTATATGATCTTGTCATTCACTACAGTTACGTTTAAGGACAGAAAAGCATGGCACCAAACGAATCAAACAGAATAGAATAGACAAAACTGCAAAGCATTCTATTAATAATGTACACTAAATGCATAATATGGGAATCTATTTTATTAAAAACAGCAGAAAATGGCTTCAATAGTTTAAAAAAAAAGTGTTTCTACATAAAATCTAAAATAAATAAAAGTATTCCCACCTTTTTGGGTTTACATTGTGTACCTTCAAATGCCTCTTTATGATAAAAAGGAGAAACCTGACCTTGCAGAGGTTGGGGAGAGGTTATATAATACCCCTGGAGCACATGGTTTACAATAACTGTGGTCGGATGTAAGACAGTCCCTGTACAGTAGAAGAGGCCATTTGAATGCCTTGAACCATAACTACTCGCATCATGTTTGTGAAGAGGATTTTGTTGGAAACCCCTGCAAAACGAAATTCAATACGGCAAATCTTCTGTTTCAATGCGCTGACTGGGGCACCAATGAATGGGAGACCTCATTTCCATATTAAGAGGTAGATTAAGGAAGCCTCCTGGGCTGTTGGTAGCTTCTGGTTTCGAAGAATACCTTAAAGTGATCAAGAATTGAAGAAGCGTCTAAAACGCCTCCGCTGGATTTTAAGTTAAAGCTTTAAACGAGACCAGCAGAGAATGGAAGACTAAAGAGAGGACAAAGACATTAGCGTGACAATGAGGTTGATGTTGGCCTGAGGAAACCAACGGAGGTCTCACCTTCAGTTAACCTCAAATACATTTAAATCATCTGGGATTGAGTTCAAGGACAAATCTTCTGCTGTGTGCGCACATATATGGAGTGTTTAAAACTAGAAAGGATACACAAATGTGTACCATAAGACCAAGCATGCAAAGCTAACCATTTCAATCTACCTAAAATACAGTATGCTATTTGGAAACATGCACACCTTGGTACATGCTAATCTTTCTTCACTCACAAGCACTTGACATTTTGACAGTGGAAATTAGCTGATAGCACCAGAAGAACTAGACAATCTTGAGCTGCCATCAGGGAAAAAGCCCAAAGTATTTTGACTCCAATACTCCAGGAGGCGACAGAGTTACCTTCAAATTGTCCCAGTGCCCCAACCGTCAGTGTTATTATTTAGGTAGCTAGTTATATCCTACACAGCAAGTTTTTTTACACTGTTTCTCCAGGCCAAGTGTTTTGTTTAAACGACCGTCATGACTGAGAATATTTTGTTTAGCATTGATTGGCTGCGTGCAAAAGCTAAAAAAAGGCAACATACAGTGGTAGGAAGGCAACAAGACACATCTGAATGCAAAAATTGTGTCAAATCCTGTATACTGTAATACCTTCATCTAATTATTTTTGAAAGCACTCTTTCCTGCCTATGATATCCAAGCATAACCTCTCTGGTTGTATTCCCCTCACTCACTCCAAGTGGGATTCGAACTGGTGTTTCGAGCACTGGATGCGGGCGATATAACAAACACGCTAAAGACTGCAGTCACTAGTATGATCAGGAAAGCACTGTTTATCTGTACAACCTTTAAAAGCTGGCCTCTGTTACACTCATCCCCCAAAACCTCACTCCCATCCGGGTCACGGCACCAACATAACCCCTACTGTTGTACTTCCCTCATTCACTCTGCATAGGATTCACAGGTTCTGGCATGCAGCCTTTATTGTCAGTCGCTAGTGCACCTCTTGGGATCAGAGAAGTGAGGTTTAACCCACACAGTTGTAACCAGCTGGCCTCCATTGCACTCACCTTCCTAAACCTCACTCCAATCTGGGTCACGGCACCAATATAACCCCTCCTTGTCTTGGGATCAGGGGAGTGAGGTGTAGCTAAGTTTGAGTCTATGACAAAGCCAGACTTAAAAAAAATAATGTAGCGCATGAAAATTATGGGTGGTGGTCAATTAAATTTCTATTTTTGCATGAGAAATTATTGTTGTAGTTATTATACATTCATTCATGTTTTCGCCAAAGCTGTCTCTATTTTGTTGTACATCATTAAACTGTTAAGCTGCCTCAGAAGTCTGTCTGAAATGAATGTGGGGAGGTACCTTCATGCACAAATGCTGTCTTTGAAGTCACTGCCTATTAGGCCAGCGAGAAACAAGTTAAAAAAAAACAAAAGCCTACAAAAACTTGTGTAGTCTGTTCATTCCTGACTTCTTCATATGTGCCTCATAAAGCTATCAGGCACAATTAGATATAGAAGCAAAGGATACCGCTTGATCAGCAAGTCGATATCCACGTTAACATTGGCCCTACGGTCAGTAAAAAAGATTTAGGCACAAATACACAATGCTGACCACTATGCTGCCATCCATGACTGCCATCAACATTATCTTTGCTGCCATTATCACAAACGTTAATATGATTTCTCTTCGGCCAGCATAGAATGGCCTAGGGGCACCACAGCGAGAGCCAGGAACAAATGTAGTCGTGTGTGTTCAACCCTGAACGTGAAATAGAGAGGGTTTTCTATTAGCAGGCTTTTGCTTTACAATCGTCAACTGCTAATGAAGTAAATAATCATTCTGGATGGGGATGAAAGTAGAAGGCAAAGACGTTTATTTGGCTTGATGGAGGAGAGGTACTTACAGAGAGTCTCAATCAGCGCTCTACTTGTGTACTGGAAAGGAGGGGTCAAAACTGTGCGGGGAAACCCAGAGATTAGCATGAAACGTGACCTAGACGCTTCTTCTGAACTCTGTGGCTCCCGTCAGTCAAACACACACCCGGCTCACGTTTAAAAGAGTGTGTAAATGCTAAAAAACACGTGTAAAGAGCCCTCAGGTTGGGCAACTGCCGCCTATTTTATTACGCCAGGTTAAAGCCAAGCTCTGGAATAGTTTGTACGACTGCGGGGGAAGAAGACCATCTGCTGTGTTTCCAGGACTGGGAACAGACTTTGTTCTCAGAACTTCTCTTTTTCCGCTCATCACAGTCGAAACTGAGAGTTTAGAAACAGCATTTCTGTTAAATCATTGGTAACGAACAATAAAGGAGGCCAGAAATGAAGAGCCCCGAAGGACTGTTTGTCTTCATGACTGTAAAGGCATCTGACATTTCCAGACAGGGTTGAGACAGGGTTTATTACAGTCACGTCCCACAAAGTCTCACTAGATATGTTTTTTATATTTGAATCAATTGTTTGATATCACATACAGGAGCATAAAACGAAGCATGTTGCCTGTCCATTATTGTCCACAAGGGCCCTTTTCAGCAATCTCCACTTGCCTCATGAGAACTCACTAGGTATCTCCACTAGGTTTCTCCTTTTACCTCTTTTCCTGGATTGATCCTGAAGTCTTCTGGGTGAAAGTGGACAGATATTTAACCACAGGCCAGGAGGCTCACCTAGGAACAAATCGAATGTAGGAACTCTCAAAGACGAGAAATTCTTAAAACATCCTCTGGTCAGATTTCAGAATGTGCATTTTCCTTCATTTAAGTACGCAAAATATATAATTTTTCCAGCAAAATAAAGACTGCCAAGAACATAGCTAGGTAACATTTCACCCAAAAAAATCAAAGGAACAATAAACGCAAAGACTTTTTTCAGCACTATTTTAATGCATTGAATTGCAACATTATTTGTAAGAAAATTAAGCACATTTTCTTCCTCAGTATGCATTAACTTAAGGGGGAAAATAAACCTATTGCATGACAGTATTTTTATAGTAAGCAGGAAACATGTGATATTCACTGTTAAACTGTCAAGAACAAGGGTTACATTTAACACCAAAATCAAAAGAAACAAAAAACAAGGATTTGAAGACATTCACAGTTATCTCACATGAAAATGGAAATGAGGCCTATTTTCCATTTTTCCCTCCCCAGCTCTCATTACCATAATTGCAAGCAAAATTCCAATCATTCTAATTACCATATTGTAAAAAAACGAAAAGCCCGTTGTGTGTTATGTAAATTCATTAAATGACCAATTTTATCTGATTAATAAAACATCCGTACAATGATTAAAGGAATAGTTCAACAAAACATTTTTATTTATTTACCAGCAGGCCATCGAAAATGGGTTTGTTTTTCATTCAAATTTTGCTAAATCTAGCATTATGTCACTTGCTCGCCACTGAATCCTCTGCAATGAATAGGTGCCGTCAGGATAAAACTGTTAATAAATACATCACAATAATCCACACCATGCCAGTACAGTCCATCAATTAATGTCTTGTGATATGAAAAGCTGTACATTTTTTCAAATATGAATCCATAATAACATTTCCTCCATGTCTATCCCCGATTTTCCTCTCATTGTAATCTATACAACAAATATGATCAGAACTGTTTCCGATTTTTTAAACACTGCTTGATCCGTTCATATTTCTCCCCTGATTCAGATGAGACATTATTAAGGACAGAGAATGCAGAGATTGTTTCTTTTAAACACGCAGAGTTTTACTTCACAAGGAGTTCATTGCTAGACAGGAGTGCATTACTTGTGGATTACTGTGATGTTTTTAGCTGCTTCGACTCTCATTTTGACGGCACCCATTGATGAGAATGTGATGTAATGCTACGGTTCTCAAAATCTGATGATCTCATGATGAAACAAGAATTGTCCGAAGATGTGTTTATTCAAATATTTATTTTCCCCTTGAAATTGGGGTGAAATGTGACCCTGACGTGTTCTCGACTTATTATTGTTTTAATTTACTGTGATCCTACTTTTGTTTACATGTGCCGCAAACTCCACTACAGCTGTGAGAACGCTTCTGTAAACAGCAGCGATGTCATGTTTCAAAATCCATGAATAATTAATAGTTACTCAAACGAGCTGAGCACCACCATCCAAACATTGCTTTGCAAAGGACGTCTCTCAGGGTTTAAGGTGCCTCGTCATCATTTTGGATTTATGTGGATTTGGCAAGTTTTCTAGTTATTTGGAGCTTGTCGTGTTAAGTACTCATCTCGACTGTAAATTACATCCACTTGCTTTGATGTTGTAGCACACGTGGCCCTTCATAGTACAGAACACCCTGGCTTTGGTTCACCTTTAAGGGTCAACTATTGCGCTACTGCTGACAAGAAGTAAAATAAGCTGAGCTCCGTTTAAGGGGAAAACCGTACAAAATAAACCTAACTGGCTGCCACGAGAGCCCGAGGTGCTTTTAATGACAATGAAAACAAGATGAAAAATCTGGGTACTCACAACTTGCTCCTAATTAGTTACAAATGAATTACCCAGCATGCAACACTCAAATTAGCAGCCTTTACTGACCCCAAGGGGCATAAAATGCCTACGGCTGTTGAATCATTACAGGCCGACCATCTGCAAACAGAACTTTTCTTATAAAAAGCAATTTAAGGACAACATCTGACAATTTTTGTCCCCCCCCCCCAATGCAATTACAACAACAAAGGCCTGGCGTTTGTTCTGCTAAATGCACATTTTTTTCATCATTAGACTATTTTTGATCTTGCACGGTTTCCTTTGATTCTACAGCTTGTAATTTCAACAGCCTCAGAGAATCTTTTTGCCCTATTAACCTCATAGTAGCAGTCGATTATGAGGTGATGTTTGGCCTACAGACCTGCTGAGCCCAGGAAACTCACTTAAAAAAAAAAAAAAAAAGTCAGTCCCAATGACAAATCAACATTTCGCAATCTAAAGTAGATGTTTTATGTGACACAATATGCCCTGAAGGAACAACAATAATAAAAAGGAGCATGAGGATGACACCATGGAATATGGTAATTGTGAGAATGAAATGTGATTATATCCAGCCCCAACAAGGAGAAAAATATTGTGGTCTAAAGATAACCACTGAAAGAGGGTTGAGATAAATGAAAGAGGCTAACGAAAATTTCTAATCAATAACCAAGGTCTGAGTGATTGAAAACCTATTGAGAGGAACCGTTTTGTACGTGTTGACCCTGTGAAAACGGAAAACCTTCTGACCCGGCGTGAGCGTAAAGGTGACATTCACGCTTATCTCACGCGAAAATGGAGATAACGGCCAATTCAAGTTAATTAACGTCTGTGTCATCTATTCAACTCGAAGTGTAATCCGTAAGTCATTACAGAACCACAGAAGTAGTAGTGCTGGAGGAGTGACCATTATGAATGGAAATGAATGAGAAACTTGCACAAAAAAACAAACACACACACATAGTGACAATGACAGAGACACACACACAAATCAATGCAAAGAAACACGTCCATGCCTTAACTTTTTATTTCATTTTTAAAAATTGCACATAGTAGACATACACACGAATGATGTGACATGCTTGGGTTTGTAGTAGAGTGAATCATGAATGAAATGACACACGGTAAAGAGCTTTATGAACACTCAAACTTTGCTCTCACCCCCGCGGATGAGACTGAAAAAGAGACATTTACATAAATAATAAAAGTAACACGTACACCAGTAACGTTATAGACTTTGTTCCCAGCAAGCTGCAGTGCCGAATAGCCCCTCATACATCCATAAATATAAATACTCACCACATATGTTTTCTGGGAGGCAGGCTACGCTCTCTGTTGATGGCAGTCACCCCTAGAGCCAGCTGCATTACAGTAATGTATTTCTGGTAATTCACCATGGTACTGTTCACCGCTTTTTTGAAACACAAAAATCCGCACCAGAAGCGCAGGTACTACTAATAATAACAATTTATTCTCTCCTCTTTCTCCTCCTACTCCCTGGCATCGGCTTCAACTGCGTCTTCCTTGTTGAACATCACAGCGCCATTTCCAGCAGCAGCGGTAGCAGCACTGACAGGGAAAACACTCCCCGCGAGGGAGCACGCTGCTGCCACCCATCACCACAATGACAGTCTGCTCGTATTACCTCTAAGAACGGAAAGCGCGCCAATCCATTCGTTATTAGTCACGAGATGGGCATTCTTTTCCCGCCACTCGCGCGTGCTGCCACTTTGCTTAGAACGCGCGCTCGCTCGCTCTCTTTCTCTCTCTCTCTCTCTCTCTCGCACGCGCTGCAGCGTCCACGCGTCCGTGCGTGAGGTAGCTAGGGGAGTCTGTGTAGGTGTGTGTGAGTGTGTGTGTTTGTGTGGAGCTGGAGGGGGGTGGTTTAAAGGGACAGTCCATCCCAAAAATCTGATTCTGTCATAATTTAATCAGCCTCGATATTTGTCTCACAATTTAAAATTCTAGGGAGGAAAAAACCCTTAACACATATCAAGATTAACACTGTGTCCTAACTACACGTGACAAGGCGACAAGCAATTGTTTTACTAAACAAAAATTAAGCTTTGATATAGTTTATATCTTACTGGAACATGATCTTTACTAAATATCCTAATGATTTTTGGCGTAGAAGAAAATTGATAGTTTTGACTCATACAATGGATGCTTGCTACTACCTGTGTGGCTGGTTTTGTGGTCCATACTCAACTCATATTTAACTTTGATTAAAGCACATACTCACCTGAGATTATCTACTGTCATATAGTTTCTACATTGTTATCCCAAACAAGTCTGTTAGTACAAAAACTCAGATTAACATGGAAAAGATACCTTTTGATCATTTGTCATGTGTGTGGCATTGCATTGTGTGTAGTTAGGATATGGTACAAGACTACGCTTTTATATTAGTGCGCTTTCGATTATACTACTTTGCCGTATTCAACACTCGAAGACCGACTTGCAATTAAAAAAACATAGAAGTGCAAGATAAAAAGTCGCAATTAGTTTTTATTTATAGTGGTGGAAACAGGTTTCCATACTTGTGCTTTTTTCGAGCTTCAAAAACAATGCACAATTGCTATAAAAGTATGATATACAAAACCATATGACTGTTTATGTGTGAGATTTAAGTTATTGTATAAATCATGGCTTACACCCTGGCTCCCTCCTCCATGGTGTGTCCGTTTAATTTTTTTACTCATGAATGAATAATTTTATTGACTTCACAAAACAACAGTGTAACTCGCTGCTTAGTATAATGTCTTAATTAACCAGCTAGTTTCCTAAAACTGTAAGTTTCCTGTAACTTTGTCGCTCGTCTGTTGTTCGAAGCTCATTGGTTCAACAATATGATTGTTAGTGATGCCATGCAGGGGATGGAGTAATGCGATTGAATTAATGATTTCATGTCAATTATTGTTGTGCTGTAAATAAGAAGCATGGCAACTGAGGACTAATTATAGGGCAGCTTGCTATTTTTGTTATCCATTTTTACACTTTATTTTATGGGTCTCTAATTTAGTTGCATTCTCTCATACATATAAAGAGCATATTCACACATTCACTCAAACATGCCATTTTCTTTCCCTCAACAAACTAACAAGAAACTATACTTTTTCCAAAAGATGTTCTTAGAAGGTTTTTCTAATGTTTTAGCTACATTATGAAAAGTTCCTTTTAGAATGAAATTTCAAAACATACAATGAACGAAGCGGTTTTGCATCCTTTTACGGTTTGACATCTTCAGTCATCATTCGTGTTCATTACACACAACCACAAGGACATTTGTGTCCTGATGTCCCACAAAGACAGAAAGTCAATATGGGTTTGAAATTGTATGAGGGCAAGTAAATGTTAACCTTTAAATGTTAAATACTGTAAGCTACAGTTAAGGTAGGAAAATAACATATTTTAAAGTATAGGTTATTAAAATAAGTAAACAAGTAAATTAAACTACAGTACATTATAAAAGCATATGTATTAAAACTATGTATTAAAAGCATCCATTATTTCTTCCAAATAGCTCTTACATATTATACAGTTATTATATTTTGATTGCAAAAACTATTTGTAAAACTATTTGTATTTGCACTATACGAATATATATATATAGCACATGAGCACAGTAACCTTCACAAAACTGTGCCAAGGTTCTCGAACGGACCATCCCACTACAACTGAAATGAAATGCTCTCTCATAGTGGTCAAACACTGTAGGGTTTAATAAAGCAGTAAGCCACAAGAGGCCATGCCTTACCGTGTTGTTGGCAGAACGTGAAGCAGAATGGCCATAACCCCTGTAACTGTGGTAAATCCACTGTAATGCTTGGCCTCGAGTAGCTTTTAAATTACATCAGCAACAGCAGCGTAAACCAAACCGATGTTCAAAATCAGTTCGATTTTTAATTAATAAAAAATAATGCATAAATGTACATTTAACATGATGCAACATGCAGCTCCGTGTTTATTAAGAATAAGCAACTAAATGTAGTGAATGAACAGATGAACTGTACACACCCGTTCAACATCCACTCGTTCTGCAGCGCACAATTAACCAGAGAGAATGTAGCCGGCTTCATTTGATTTCAGTGTGGGTCGTTCAATCTGGCCAAATTCTGTTTGGGGAATGATTTGCTTCGCGGCCAGCCTCAGACAGGGGTGGTGGTGCAGAGCTAATTTGCAGTGATTCCCATTTTGAGTTAACCAGATTCTATTCTTGGACATGACTGCAATGATTCTTAGTCTGTCAAGATACAGACAGCTTTACAGACACACACACACAAGTTAGACTGCCCAAATCTTAAGAAACTCTTATTTCTGATGTAATGCACAACATTGATTGTGGTGGGTGCGTGCAGAATAATGGCCAAGAATGAACACAAAGAGTACGTGCTGAATCTTGTGGAGGTAGATTGTAATTACGGTGGTGACGTCTCTAGCGGTGTCAACCCACTGACTCGTGCACCAGCGCTTCATCTACAATTATTAAAGGATAATTACATTTTTTTTGTCTGTGGCTTTCAGAAAATGGGCTTGCATTCAAACAGTGATAGCTGAATGAAGACAAAGAATAAATAGATAAAAGCAAATGAAGTTTTATATACAACTCTGAAATTTACAGCTGTTTACAGCTTGCGGTACGGAAATTTCTTTCATCATAAATTATTTGAACTGCTGGAATTCAATTTGAAATCTTTGTTTTGACACAAATGATTTATGGTGTATATATATACTGTACAAGTATTGGATCACATTGTAATCAGGGCATTTGTGCAATTGATCTACTGTTATTCTACAAAAATGCTGTGCAGAAATTCTGCATTGGCGCGACTGGAGAAACTGAATAAAAGGACATGCAAACGGTTTCTGCAGTCTGGCGGTCTAATGCATCTTGAGCGTGGCACACTTTTTACTGCAGAACCATAATTTCACACTCACATACATCTTGCGTTAATCCCACGAGTCACACACACACACACACACACACCAGACAGAGAGAACTTGCCCTTCTTTAGTTAACCATTTCAGATCTACAACAACAAACTTTAGACTAAACCTGCCCAGCTATGAAACACAAGTATGAATTTTAAAATAAATATAAATAAAATAACTAATAATAATTAACTTTAGTCATTTATGCACACATTTAAAAAAAAAAATATAGATATTTATATAGATAGATTTTTTACTAACACATCTAAATATTTTTACACACACAAAAACATATGAATGAACACAAATGAATCACTTGATCTGTTGACTTGAGTCGACTCATTTGAATCATTTTTTTTTTTTTTACTAAGGCGCATGTGCATTTAGGGCATGTCCGAAGACACTTTTACGTAGTATGATAAATAAAGCTGGATATATCTGATGATAATGGTCTCAATGGACAATAATATTGTTTTGAAGTCATAACATGATATTCTTTAAGTAACTTTGCAAAAAAGTATGCTTCATTAATCGAAACTCAGTAAAATTGTGTGTAAAGGAATACAAGGTGTTAGAGGTTTACTGCCTCTAGTGGTCTTTTTTTATTTTTTTGAAACTGCAGTGAAATGTATATATTGGTACATATTTTGTGTCTCGCTAAAAAGTGCATCAAGGTATGTTTATGCCATGAGACCAGGTAGACAAAACCTCATTTACTCCTCTATATTTGAAATATTTGATCATAATATTTGAAAAATGAAACAAAAGTCTCACACATTTACAGAGAACTGCATAGTTTTGCATTGAAAAATAAAGTGTATGTCTGTGTATCTCACTTCTTAAAGACCTAAGAATTTATAAAACTGTATTTAAACAGCCCTTAAATTTCCCCTATTATGGATTCATGAAAATTATATTTTAGGGATGTTTTAACATAGTTTCGGGAAGAGCACGCTGAGTGTCAGCACAGCCGGTACCCATTGACGCTCATTAGT
>JAUMHP010000084.1:11376806-11408363 GCA_032361065.1 Enteromius trimaculatus
CATTGGAACAGTCCTTCGACGGATGTCGATGACGTAGCATCCTCGAAATTCTGGCTTCCGAGGATCCTTCCTTGACACTGAGAAACGCCTTTAATGTCTCTTAAAAGAAAGAGTCGACTCTTATTATTCAAACAAGTCATTTTTAAAATGTGCCCCAAGCAATTTCGTGTTGAAGTCAAAATTAAACATTAGCATATTGCCGCCAACTTGTGTTAGTCTTTTCGCGTTGGTCTGAATGAAAATGCAAATCCCGCTAGGTGTTGCTTTTGGAGGGTTAAAAGCTCACAAACACTGCTTTAAATTAAATCGACCTATCACTGGAGGGGTTTGGAAAAATGAATCAATATATATTATATGATAATGAAATTTTTTTTTTGACATCTAGCAATATTAACAATGCTACTTAATTGGCCCACAAAATGCACAATGAATGTTCGACACATAAGACAGGCCTTCTCTCAACACTCATTTGTATGGGACAGCGTCTCATTCCCTCTATATAGGACACAAAATCAAACATTCACAGATCTATTTCAGGACGCCCAGCGATCTAAGTTGGTCAAGGACCTTTCTTCCCCAAGCCCAGCGTGGCAGCAGCTACACCAGCGTGATGTAGAGGGTGCGTCCATGAAATAGGACAAGTTAGGAATGCCCTCCTTCTTTGGTTTTCCACAAACAGAAAAATGTGGGTCCAGGAACGGGTTATAAGATTCAAAGCTCATTCCCCAAGGAGACAGAGTTGGACCCGAGCCGCAAGAACCCTCTCCAGCTGGGGCGGTGTGATTTATGACTTTTCGCAAGCGAACAAAGGGGAGCAATGAGGTACAAAAAAAATATAAGGCGGTCCTTCACACATGAGCTCACTGCACCAGGAGAGAGGACACACTTAGAGACACAAGAGAAGGAGGTTCCTTCATATGCACATGGGAGCGTGCGATTGGCCCGTCCCGACACACATCCACACAACCATTCAACTCAAACAGTGCAAACGCAGCAACATACAGTATATACAACAACACTTCTTTCGCTTGTGCATGCGTTAACCAACACGTACACTCATCTTTCTCTTTAAACACACACTTGGTGTCACACTTCAGTGCTGTCGCAGTGCTTTTTCCCAGTGTGCCTTGAGGTGAGTCATCCGCCGAGCGTAGCTTTAATCTTCCTCGCTCTCCTCCTCTTTTCTTTGCTAACCTGACAGACTAGGATTTCAGCCCGGTTATTTTTAACCAATAAAATGAGCTGAATTCTCCACAGCAGTCCGGCGCTAAAAGCTCACATTGCATGGTATTTTACGCCGCAAATTAAGATATTCAGCGGTTAGCCTGCTAAACAAGCAAAATCTGACACATATTTATTAAGCTTGTGTTGCTTTTCATGTAATGGAATAGGGCCTGAAGCAAAATGTAGCATTGCATTTGTAACTAAAAGCTTAGCAACTTGAGCATCAGCAAAATACTTGTGAGAGTTTGCACAAATAGTTACATGTTTGATTATGTTTCCTGGTTACTCAACGAAACAAGCAAAATGTATTTTATGACCAATTATATCCATTTAAAACCATATGACAGAAAGTGTTCACTTAACTGAATGGATAGTGTTTTAATCAAAGGATCTGTACAGCATGCAAGAGATGTTTGCTACTACTAATAAAACTACATTTCAATATAGTGTAGCTAAATTATAAATGGTTTTCACATTGAGAATGAAATGTCGCTTTGTAACTCATCGCAGACCATTTCGATCAAAGCATGTGCAAACTACATACAAGGATTAAAAGAAATAATAATCATTTTTGGTAAAGTAAAAATATAAATAAATGAAACTTTAAGGGATAGTTCAGTTCAATCAGACACTTGTTGGTAGCTGCTGACTTCCATTTTTTTTTTTACTACGGAAGTCAATAGGAAGTGTTCGTAATAATGAATGATGAACGAAGATCTTATGGGTCTGGAACGACACAAGGGTGACACGGGGTTAGGTGCAGGTCATTCGTACAAATTCATATGAATTTGCAACTCGTAAAATACGTACAAATCAGTAAAATTCGTACGTGTGAGGTTGTATGAATTAGCCATCTTGGAAAGTATGTACGAATTGCCGTGAGATTGGGCAAACATAAAGATTTTTGTTGTATGTTTTAATGAAGTTAAAATGTATTTTGACATAATATTGTTGTTACATATCCAATACAAAATAATCATGTGGACATTTTGACCATGTAAATAGCCAATGCTTTTTCGTAAGGGATAAGACGGCTAATTTAGCCATTAGCTTACAAAATAATCAAAATGTTTCTCTTTCAACATGGATGTTTTCATTTTATTTCAATAATACCTTAAAAAGAGGCTTGAACTAAAACAGCATGAAATATTTCTTACCAACTGTACGCAGACAGTTTTGATCAAAGCATCCGCAAAACAGACATGAGAGTTTCCTAGAAAACTACGACTTTAGCCGTTAGCCTAGAAAACAAGCAAAATCCTTTTTTCCTTCAACTAATATATTTGACTTCAATTTCATTTGATTTCACTTGCAGCACCTCAAAAAGAGCCTTGGAGGGAAATGTAGCATGAAATCGTAACTGAAAGCAGTGAATGTGAGCGTTTGTAAGACGTTAGTTCTTCACCCATTAGTCTGCTAAATGAATAAAATCCTTCTCTTTCAATAAAGATAATTCACTTTATTTTGCTTACAGTGCTTTTAACGCCTCAGAAGTGAAATGTAGCATAAAACGCTACTGGATCAAAGCATCGGCATCCGTTTCTTTGATGACGTTGTGTAATACTGTATCTCTATTTTGCTCACTGCAGTTGCCTCACAGCCAGTGTATATTAATTTATACGTTTGCTAACTTTCAACCCACACGCGGCGTTACAAAAACACAACGCTAGCAAAAACCCAATCTAACTGCATACCTAATTTAATGCTTTAGCTCCACAACAGAACTCTGTAATTGGAAATCATTATAGTAGTTAACGTTGATGCTCAAGGAGAAGCCCAGCCAGACCTGGTCCTTTTATGGTCGCTCGCTCCGGTGGAGACCGGCTTTGGTCTATGATTGAGAGCAGCGCATTTGCTCGAACTCAGCAAAAAACTGAAAACTATTAGATGGACACAGACAAAGTGAGAGTCCAACAGATAAATACCATATCCTCTCGTACAACACCGGACCTAAGCTGGTGATCAATCAATTGGGTCTCTATTCAGCAAGAGTTTGAGTGAGGGTGTGTGATTTGTGGCTCAGTGACAAATACTGTAAGAGAGTGAAGTGAGAAAAAAGAGTGTAAAGAAAAGGAAAAAATAGTGCGTGTCCTGTGTATATTTATTATATATATATATAAATACACACA
Source organism: Enteromius trimaculatus (assembly GCA_032361065.1). Taxonomy (NCBI): domain Eukaryota; kingdom Metazoa; phylum Chordata; class Actinopteri; order Cypriniformes; family Cyprinidae; genus Enteromius; species Enteromius trimaculatus. The sequence continues at coordinate 11,380,160 of JAUMHP010000084.1, forward strand.
AATGCATGTATATATTTAAGAAAAGATGTGTTACATTTATATATTAAACATATTTATATATAATGTAAATAGTATGAATATAAAAATTTACATTTTTATATTTTCTAAATATGTATTGTATGTGTGTGTGTATTTACATACACATAACAAATATACACATTATGTATGAATTAATTGTTTGACAGTGCTACCATTGTTTATGTTTTTTACTTTTTTAAACAATGGAACGTGAGGTTTCTGAAGCAGAATTTCATCATAGTTGGATAAACTTTCATAGATATGAATGGCATGTGTATATACACACTGTATATACTGTATGTACATTATTTACGTTTCCAAAACCATTATACATGATAGTGTACAAAAAAAGAAGAAATGTAGCATTACATAATTTGCTCACCAATAGATTCTCTGCAGTGAATGGGTGCCGCAGAATGAGAGTCCAAACAGTTGATAAAAACATCACAATAATCCACACTGCTCCAGTCTATCAATTGATCTCTTGTAAAGTGAAAAAATGCATGTTTGTAAGAAGCAAATTCATCATTGAGAAGATGATTTAACTCCAAACCGTTGCTTCTGGCCAAAAATGGGTTCATAACCCATAATAACCCTTCCTCCGATTAATAAGATCATCTTCTATTGTCTCTCACAGCCAAATCCATCAACATACAGTGCTTGTTTAAATCTGTTTGCTTGATCTGTACATGACATTTTAACAAAATGATATGATTTTAAATAAATGTTGATTCAACACGTGGCTTTGCTTCCTCCCCCCAAAAAAACCCAAAAAAACATTTTGCATATTTTCCAGAAACTAAGCGCGATTAGTAACGTTTTTAAATATACTTTTATATTGCAGTAATTTCACATTTAAACATTAAATTAATGTACAAACAAAATACAGGACATTTTTACAGTACAATGCCTAGTTTCCCCTAGTAGCCATTTAATCATTGAATATCCATTCAACATTACAAAGATGTCTCATAAAACCATTAAACCAAACAATCTTCACATAAAACCATTATAATACCAATACTGATTCTTTATAAAATTGTCCCCCCTCCCAAAAACAATTTGTAACCATTGACTATAGTCTTCAGCATTACAATATAATGCAATGGAGAGACTTAACATCTAATTTAAGTGAACTTATAATAATCTTCACATAACCCATTATAATAAATGTCGCATTTACTAATGCACTTCATTAGAAATATCCAGAGATTGAAGTTATCAGACACACTCACAATTAAATATAGACGAATCCATAAAGCTATAATAGACATCACAGCAGCTGGTTATTACAGGTTATTTTGGCTGCTATGTCTTTAAGAGCTGCCGCTGCTGAATGTGATGCAGTTCTGACACAAATCTTATTTAACTCACTTCAGGTCAGGCGTGTTAGATTGAGACAGCGCCGGGCTGTATATAAAATATGCTACATGTTGCATGTTGCACAGTTTTAAGGCAGCTTTAGTCTTTTCGAAGCTTCATGACTTCACTGACCACGACGTTGCATGCATGAAGCTTATTTCTCAGTAATTGCATATTATAAGACAATGAAAGTGTTTTTTGACCTTGAATGCGTGTCAACCTGTTACTGGGGACTTCCAAACCCAAAAATATGAACATTACCCATAATAGGGCACTTTAACTCAAAAATGTGCTCATGCCAAAACAACTGTAATCTGTGTTTTTACATCAATGAATAGATTCCATAACAAAAATTGAGCACAGAGTTATTCACATTTACATTTGTTTATAATCACACACCATGAGCCGCACACACTTACTACAGGCAAACAAGTCTAGAAAACACACACACTATTACGTTTGTATTCAAATGTCACAGAGCCGAGCTGGAGGCAGGACGTGTCCTACTTCCACAAACGGCTACTCAAACAAACAAACTGCCTCATTCGCCAACATTTCCAAACACATTGTTTAGCTAAAAGCCGTGTTTACTCTTTGTTCGAAAACGCACGTTTTAACTAAACATGACAATCCCCAGGCGCTTATGCATCAGACGCTGTCTATACAACCCTATCTGAAGGAAAAAAGTCAACCAGGAGACTCATCCACAGCACGTACCATATTGCATAGCTTATATAACTTTACCTTATAAATATGTATATATGTAAATATAAAATATCATAAAGAATTCAATGCTCTTGCAGTCCACACTAGCACTTCTCACGCATATTCAACAACGTTCTTCTTTTTTTCTGCACACTTGAAACAAAGCATGACCTCCTCCTTGAACTTTTGAACCTGAAACATCTAGATCGTGATAAATGGTGTACTTACATGTAGTGTCTGTAACGCATGTTGTCCATGATCATGGCTCTCTGCTGTGTGCCGTTACCGTGTCTGCGCTTTTCAAACTGTCCGGCTCCTTTGTGTGTGTCTGTCTGTAACTTCTGTGACCCAAAATGATTTTGTCATATTGCCACGTCAGTGACTGTGTGTTTGATGTGTGTTCCAGCTCTGGGTCAAACCAGTGGCGCTGTCTTCTCCATGATGACTTTGCTGTCAGTCAGACACAGAGGAGGCCTACTTTAGCGAACAATACACCCGAGTGTGCCTTTACCTCACGGGGATTCATCTCTGCCATGTCTGTCCTCCCCCACTGTAAGCCCACGTCCTCTATTTCGAGCTCAGATTGGATCTAGCCAGATTTTTCAGGGCAATAACTAACCAAGACTCCATATGTGTGACTAGTGTTGGGGGAAAATGTGAAAAATTGAAAAATAAGAATCATGTCCCTTTCAGTTCATTCAAATTAGAGGAAGTGAACTGAAATTGAAAAACATTTTTGCAATTCAAAAAAGGCAAGCAATATTTTGAAGTAATTCATTGTTATAATTATTTCATATTTAAAATATATTCAATATTGTATTATCAAAATGATTTTTTAACATATATTACAGTTAAAAACCACAATAAATCTATACTAAAATTATTACAAATTAAGTAAATACATTTTACTTAGAATTTGATATAATTGTATTTTAATAATATATTTACATATATATTTACATATATATATATATATATATATATACACACATCTATGTATCTATCTATCTATCTATCTATATATATATATATATATATTACATTTACATCTATAAATATATAAATATACTATAAATATTAAATATGGATATATACAGTTAATTTAAATTTGTTTTACATATTTATATACTATAACATTTTACAATTCAAAATTTTACTATATAAACAACAAAATGAAATATACAGAGATTATTCATTTTAAATATATTTACATTTTTCAACAAAATGAATATTTATCTTTTAAAAAACATTTAATTAAATGTATTTATTTTTATTAAACAGCTTTATCATATAATTTACATATGTAATATTAATTTAATATTAAATAAGTTATATACAGTTCATTAACATTAACATGTACAATTATATAATAATTAAAAAAATTAAAAATTATAAATTAAAAATTATAAACATTCAAAGGGTTCTACAATCACAGGTCAAAATGATTTTACAATTAAAACAGCATAATAATAAAATAAATATATTTAAATTTTAATATATATATGTGTGTGTGTGTGTACAAATATTTATATTTTACTAATTCTAATTGTATATTGTAATTACATTTGTTGTATAACAACATCATAAAAATATATATATATTGAAATACGCAATAAAATATTATACATATAACAGGAAATATTATTTAATTAAAAGACTATAAAATAAAGTGTAAATCAAAACCCATATGTGTGTAATTCTAAAAACTTAAAAAACAATCATCATTATATCATGGGTTCAAATTCAAATTCAAACTCACACTAGGTGAAGGCCCCATGTATCTCCTATTTATACCTCATCTTTCATCACAGTATGTACAGACACCTCACATACTCTCTCTCTAGTGTCCCGTGGCCTGCAGGCTCTGTTCATGTCCCATCCCGCTCACTTCTACACAGACGGTGACTGTCAGCAATAGACTCCTGATCTAACAGCATGCTGGCACCACAAATGAAGCAGCTTCACACGGTACGAACACCAGAGCCTCCGGTCAGCTTTACTCTCTCTCTCTCTTTCTCTCATCCATACTACAGTACATCTAGAGTCCCAGCACACTTTCCCTAGCCTTAAATGATGTATTGGCGCTTGTCAAAATTCTTTATGCTTAAAAGAAGGGTTTGAGACGTGGCTTTGATGTGCTGTCCAATTATGTCCTTTTACAAGTAACAAACAGATGCACTGTCTTCCTATTACACAGACAGGTGAAGCTGGCTTACATAAGGGAGATGAGATAAGCAAACTTCTAACAGTGATGTCAGCAAGTATTCACAGTCAAAGCGCAAATTCTGATGCATGTGGCAACAGTGCAAGGAAAACAAAATTTAGTCCTCGTTTAATCAAATAATGCAACATATTTGAACCAATCCTGAAGGAATCGAATGGAACGCTTGAGATTTTACTTTATTTGTGTGGTAAAGTTTGATATTTTATTATATACTATTTACAGTTATGGTGTTTGTTAATATTATGAATTATCTTTACACTGTAAAAACAGATAATGTCCTGCAAGAAAATTGCCAGTGTCTTTTTTTTAAAATGTATGGACATTTCCATTTCTGATGATAATACAGTGCAATTCATAATACAAAACACAAAACTGTGTTGAAAATATTAACACATGCAGCATTTTAAAGCTGTATTTTATGGGCTTTCTGTATAGTATACATTTTTAGTCATTATTTTATTTATTTATTTTTATTTTATTTTTGACTGTAATTTTAATTTATTATTTTAGTTTTAGTTTTTGATTCTGATTGATTGATTGATTCTATTGTGATGTCTACCGGAAGTTAAGTTAGGGCCACAAAAGTATGCATGTTTAAAAAACTTCAGACTGAAAACTGACATTCACAACTTGTGTAAAATAAGTGTATATTTCCGTTCCGTTGCATTACACTAACTACCGCAAGCCTTTTATGTATGATATCTGCAGTTAAACAAATAAAGAAATGCCACTGAAAGGGCACAAAAATTGCGGACATTCCTTCAGGCCTGATAAGCATCCCGAACAGAAAAGGTCAATGTCTCCAGAGACTCCAGAAATACAGAAGACTGATGAGACGGGATTCACACATCAAACGAGACAAACAGCAGCATCCTCAGCACTTCTGCCTATCTACCCAAATGTGTTGATTCCAAGCAAGAACTCACACTTTGCCTGTTCTCGTGTTTCAACACCTACTATTGACGAACTGGCCAGGAAAACATGGTCACATTAGCGCAAACTGGGAAATGTTGCAGGCAAAAAGTCTATTGTCAATAGTGTAGCAAGCTCACGAAACACCCTGCTGAAAGAAACAATAGAACCCTGCCCAAAACACAATAGAAAATGTAATGGGTTTAATGGTTGTAATGGGAACTGTATTGGTTTTAATGGAAAGTATAATGGTGTCTACTAGTTTGTGATGGATTCTATTGGTGGGATGTTCAATTCAAAAAAATAGTTTGTAATGGTTTTACTGGAAAAAGATAATGGTATTTTAAATGAAACCCTTAGAGTTTCTGTGATGGTTTCTATTGTTTGCTAATTTGCAAACTTGAACCCACAGCGAAACTTCAGATCGCGTAGATTCCTACCAAGCTAACAAAATATGTTCTGAGAAGCCATTCACACAAAACACACAGTTTTTAACGTTTCATAAACATGGTTATACACTAATGTTAGGAAAACATCCCACTTTGAGGACGCTGTTATGTTGTCTGTACATAGTGTGACATTTAAAAGCATTAAAAGAACGTTGAACACAAAAAAAAGAATGAAAAGAAAAAAGAATTTGAAAGAACCTAAAACGTTAAAAGTTCTGAGAACATGCTAGTGTAAGATTCCAGAAAATGGCGGGATTTTGCTCCCAAAACATAAATGTGACAGCAAAACATGACTTACATTAAACCAGTCTGACTCTGTATGCTCTATATGAATGCTTACTAACATTTCCATTATGTTACGAAAGCCGTATCTCAAACCATTATTTAAACATGTTTCATTAAATATTTCACCCTGGTTATGCGCTAATGTTAAGAGAACGTTCCACTTTGTGAACACTGTTATTTTAAATGTTCGCTGTACGCTCTGAAACCTAGTTTGACATTTAAAAGCATCAAAGGGATGCTGAAATAAAGGTTTTTTCAACAAAAAAAACGTTACTAGAAGAACCCTGAACATTAGTCAAAGTTTTGAGAACACATGATAGCTAGTAGTTTTGGAAATTTTGCTCCCAAAACGTCAGTGTGAACGCAAATGCGAAAAAGAGAATTAAACCAGCAGTTTAAAGCCTGACATCGTGCTCTATTTAGAACTAGAGTACTAGGCCCTTTCAGGCTCTCATTCATTATGCAAAATGACACAGAGGAAGCTTGGGGGGACAGATTGCGGCAATTACAGCGCAAGTGATGAGAAATCTTACCTCGTGTCAAAAAGTGGGTCTGTGTACATAGGTAGAAAACTACCCGTGTCTTGTCCCTTTGACAGTGTGTTCTCTTGGCTGTGCGCTGGTTTAGTTTGTCCTTGCTTCTTGTTTCCTCCAGCTGAGCCATCTGTGAGGCAGAAACGTCACAGAGAAACGGCTACTTTTAGGAGACCAAACTCTTTCAGACACCTTTGAAAAGTTTACTTTGACTTCAGTGTCTGAATAGTAATGCAACAACGACGGCGCTCTGAATAGAATCAGTGTTTTGGAAGATTCAGTGAGTAAACGATGATTTAACAAGCATCTTTAGGGGATGTGTCGCAGTGCATTCTGGGAATTTAGGACACTACAGTACTAGGTAATAATGGGACAGTAGTGTTCATGTTATTTTATAATCTATAGTATACACCGCTGGAATCGTTAAGGCTTACTGAATCATCTCTTTGGTAATTGATGATATAAATGTGAACCATTCAAACCGCCAAAAGTTACGCACTGCAGCTTTAAATTTGCTGTCTGGACCATTTTGTTTTTGACGTACATTTTTATTCACAAAAACATAATAAATATTATAACAGTTTTATTAAGGCATATGATTTTTTTTTTATTATTCGTACTTTCTTACTTGTTATTGTTTTTCCTCTTTGCTTTATGTCATTGTATTTCACTGCAATGCAATAATTTATAAAAAGCTGTGTAACTTTACTGGTGTTTATACCAAATATCGAGCGCCCTCTCCAGGCGCCAAATTAAACTGTTACTGTTGATCTAAAATCATGACGCCTCCGTAACACAAGTTAAATAGCTAAGAATGTTCTTCCAAGGTCTTCTATAAGGGGGACGACGGTTGATTAATTGCATGAATAAATCATTAGCCCCCTATAGCTTGACTAATAGCTTAGCTATCCTGGTAATTTGGCCTGTTTATCATCCTCACATTAATCTGTCTACATCAAACTGCAAGATTAAGCTATATTAGCCAATTTAACCTAGACAGTTTAGTTTGAGGCCATATGCTGGGTTATGGCCGTCACTGCATGTCGCCAGGGCTATCCGGTAATCTCCTCAGAGGGGCGGATTTAAGCGGGCTATTTTCTGCCAGCTCTTAGTGGGACACGCTGGCTTTAACTGAGTTTGTGGGCCATACAGACCTGGTTGGTGTCTGTACTTCCATGCTAGTCAACTGGGGCTTTAACTACTCTTTAAGATTAGATTAAGATAAGAAACCTCAGCGATTTGCAATGGTGTTTGTGAAGGTACCAAGGCTTTGCATTAATGCAGGATCCTACACCAAGCGCATTTATGTTCCTATTTAATATTTAAGAAAAAAATGAAAATAGGAACGCTAATAATAATAATAATATTTCTGTTATTCTGAATCACGTTACCCCTTGACATGGAATAGTTTATTCCCATGACTGAGAGAATTTCACAATTTATTTTTAGTTCACATTTCATCCAATAATCTGAGAAAAACAATAAGAAATATTTATTTATCAATTTATTTATTTATGTACTGTGTGCATATGTATGATGTTTGATTTATTTATTTTAATGAAGTGGAACTGGATCATTATTCATGAGTATTTTTCATTGCTTTTTTAGATTAATATATTATTTGTAATAATATTAATAATATTTTAGGATATTATTTTCATTTCTATTAAGCACATTTCTCTCAATGTTGTCAATTATCATAATCCATAAACTTTCTTGTACATGGAAAAATGTCACAATTCAGGCTTAGGTCATATTTCATCCCCGAATCTGAAGAAAATTATTAGAAATATTAATTTATTTACTTATTTCATTGAAAATGGTGATATTTTTATTCAGTGATAATAAAACTAGCCTATATTTACTGTTGAAGTATTATTTATTGCCCCCCCCCCCAATAATAATAATTTTATGTCATTTTCTTATTTTTATTAAGCACATTCCTGTCAATATTCTCATTAATGGATTAAGATTTTTTGTGAAATAGCATGGTTATTTAATTTATTGTCTTCTCCAATTTGTCATTACTGCGTTGAAAAAAATCTCACTCATTACTGTAATGCTAAACAACAAAAATATATTTTCATATCAAATGAGATCCATCATTGATCATAATAATTTATACATCTATATATTTTTTTAAAATGCTTAGAAATATTACATTTTCCTTATATAGCCCTTTTATTCAACTAGTTTTGTTTAGAGTGAAATGGGACCTGTTTTCATGAGGTTTGCCCTCCGTCTGTCTAAATAGCTTACTAGTTTCTAAAAGTCTGATTTACCTTCAGCATCCAACAGGAAGCAGGTGAGCAGGTGAGGGCACACTTCCTCCAGCACAGAGCAGAAGGCATTGAACGCACACGGGCCCTTCTGGGACAGCTGATCCAGGAAGAGCTCGGCTCGTTTCTTGTTGGAGTCTTGGCCCAGGATCTCTTTGTATTCCCCAAGAGAAAACACTTTGTCATACACCAAGTACGGCAGCACCTTGTTAACATCCAGTTCCTTCAGGATCATCTCCCTGTGCTGCTTCAGGACCTTAGCGACCCATTTCTTTCTCTTCCTGTTGACAGGCTTCCTTCCTTTAGTCCTCTGTCTCTTATTCTTCTTGATAAACCACTTCTTAGTGCCACTTCCAAACATCTTCACATTGAGGATTCCCACTAAGACGTCTTGAACAGTTCCATCGAAGAAAGGAAAGTGCATATTTTTTTTACAACTAATACGGGACCATGCTTGTTTGTGCAGCCAGTATTTGTTGTGACACCCGAAGTGTCTGGGACAGCAGGACAATCTGGACAGACACAAAGTACATGCTTGGTACTTACAGATGGTAATAGGATTAGCTTTGTGTTAAGCAGACTACGGTTAGTTTGATCTGTCTATTTCTAAACAGGAATACATAGTCTGTGTATTTGAAATCTGAGGTTTGAATACATTTTTTATGTGTAAATAACTATTGAAATAAATAAATAAATAATTATTCATTTTAATAAACAAGAAAACACTGTAAAATTCATTTTTATAAACATTGCATTTATTATGAGTCTAAATATATATGCATTGTATAGTAATTCTATTATTTCTTCACATTTACTGGGGATATACAGTATATAGTCAGTAAAAATCCTGCCTGCAGTACCAGTCCCTTCTAGAGGGAAGCACATTTAAACATTTTCCAGCTGTTGTCCATACTCTGCAAACCAAAATTATTTTAGTATCACAGAGATCATTTTAGTGGTTATATTGATATTTAGAATTTGGTTTCATTTCTTAACATTTCACTTTTTCCGTTTTAGTAATTCTGATGTGTATAAAGTGGTTTTAAAAATGGTCATAAAATATTTTACTGTATTTATCATACCTTATCAACTTTTGAGGAATGAGTGAATGCATTTAATTAAGTAATTATTAATAAAGACTTCTTTTAAATTAAACTAGTGTAGAAGTTCAACTAATAAAAACAGTTCTTCTTAAATCAGTGTCAGTAAGGTTCACAGGATAACTTTGTTTTTCTGTTCAAAGATGGTGAAAAATAATCTTTTGTAATCAAGGATCTTTCATGTAGGCTACAAAGACTGACCCCCAGACTTTGAAGAATTTTTTTTAAACTTAAATTAGGCTACATGATTTTATTTATTCATTTATTTATTTGTCTATTCTTACCTAGGCTATCTGTCTATTTGTCTTCTAAGAGCCACGCTCAAGACTTTATTATGTTTGGTCTTTATTGCCAAGTGGCTTAAGTTAATTAGTTAATTAAATACAAAATTGAATAATGGTATTTATTGTCACAGTATTTTAGGTTGTGTTGTGTATATTATACAAATCAAATTGTAGCCTAATCTATCACATAATGTGGTTGTCACATGATGTGACAATTCTTTCTAAATAAACAGAGAAAATATATTCAATGCGTGTATGAAACAAGATCAGAGATGTAAAATCTATATGAAAAGAAGTACTCTGGTGTATTTAAGTCACATTCAGAAAACCAAACGATTCAGTTCAGGTTTTGAAAAGCTGCCTTTGTCTCCTCACTACGGTATCACCCTGCTGAAAAAACACAACAGAAATTCTAATGCTTTCCACTTCAAATATGATTATAAACATTAGAGACCCATCAACTTTTAACCATTAAAAAATATATATTATTTATTGGTTTTGACAAGTTATCAACAGAAGGCGACAAATTACTGCAGTCCAATAGGTACAGTACCATCACAGTTTCCTATTTCCTATTATGGGTAATAAACTGTTCCTATTTTGGTTTTGGGAGTCCCCAGTAACAGGTTGACATGCATTCAAGGTCAAAAAACTCTTTCATTGTCTTATAATATGTATTTATTTTTATCTTAATTGCTCCACGACTCCCAAACGATTAGATTTCAAACCCCCTCCTTTGCATGACGCTAATCTGCGGTGATTGGTCTCATTTAAGCCTGTAGTGTCTGATAAAGCAGTGTTTCTGAGCGCAGTGCTGCTTTGTGTACAGCGTTACTGGGGAAACAGATATTTTAACGCTCCAAAAGTGACACCTAGTGGTAAAGAATGAATTAGCATTTTTAATCAGACCAACACGTGGGCGTTCAATATGCTAATGTTTCACGATGACGTCAACACGAAACCGCTTCGGATTCTTACCTTTCAGTGATTCAGAGTCGACTCTGACAAACAAACCAAAGTTCAACAACAGGAAAAAAATACAAAATTACGAGGTAAACAATTTGCTAAATAATGTTACAATTAGTAAAACACTAAAACCAGCAACCTGGTTCCCGCTGTTAAACAACTTACAGTTCAGGTCACTGATTTTCCCAGAGCTTTCCAAGGTAAACACAGTTTGACACCAGAGATCACTCTGACCCGTTCTGTTCCTGACAGCAGAGACTTTAAACGTCTCGTACGGAGGAATCAGCACCTCGTCCTCATCAGGAAACTTTGAATACCTCGCCACCTCAGCACCTTCACAAGTGTAGATTTCAAAACAAAAGACATCCCCGAACTCTTCTGCCACTGAACGATTGAGAGACGAAGACGTAAACGAGCCGAAACGAACCTCTGTGTCCAGTACATCGCTATCAAATTCGACATCCGTACCACGATAAGTCGACTTACAACCTGTTTGCGTTTTCTTCAGAAGCTGTATGGCCTCAGTTAACAAAAAGTGAAGCGAATACCACGGGTATGTCATGTTTTTGTAATTTTCTTTCTCTCTGCGAACAGCGTTATTGAACTCCCGATATACTTCTTTATCGGTGTACACATAAATAGCGATCAAATGATTCTCTGTTAAGTCATCTTCTGGCACCGAAACGTTGCTTTCAGCTTCTCGCCAAGCCATTTTAAATTCAGCTGAGTTATTGAGCTCCTTCTCCAGGTATTCTGTCATCACCAGGTGAGCCATGTCTTCTGTGCAGCCGTCGTACTGGTCATCTACTGAATTCAGGGCCATGTTGAATGGATAGATCACTCCTTCAGCAGCAGCTCTGTGGTCCTGTGGGGAATCATAATAGTCACGTGATCGATACTCATGATGTGTGTAATATTCATACTACAATACAAGCTTACCTGTTCTAGAGCAGCCGAAATGAGAAGAAGAGCTTTAATGATCAGCAGCATCTTTATTTAATCAAATGCCTCTATAGATCTAATGTTGTGCAGAAGCTGAAAAACAAGAAACACAATAGGGTTTCATAAACACCAAATCTACCACTCTCCAGTGGGAATATGTGCATAGATTTGCACAATATTATTTTTTCCCCAACAAATTAGAATTTGTTTTCTGATTCGTGGAGCTACAGTGTGTCTAAAAGTTCCCTCTGTAATAACCTTTGACTCTAACGTCATCAGAATGAAACAATAATTCTTCATCCAGTGTTCAAATATTTGCTCGGAACATATTTAATACACATTTAATGACTCATTTGCATATTTAAGCATAGCATATAAAAAGAACTTGTAATACAAAACATGTTTCAACTGTTAATGGAATTAATTAGCTGTGGAAGTATGGCAATATCTATTACTTAATATTTTTACCCCATTCGCCTATCTGGCTTTTATATTGGCAAATGGATCTGACACAGTCCCACAAGAGGCAAAAAACATATAAAAATGGGAATACATACATCAAACCCAGAATGTCATTGTTCTTCAGTAATACATCCCTTATTTTCTATAAACATAAACAGTAAATACATTCATAAAACTTCACCTTGCACATTAAATATTACCATAACAAATACTGGCAGGAATGTAAATGGTCATAAAACACCAAGTCATTTTTCACTTACTTACGTTTGCAATAACTTCCTCAGACTTTTCTGCTGCTCTCAGTCCCAGAGTTCAAGAAGAAATTCTGAATAAACATATATTTGAACTCCTTTTGCTTCTCATTCATTCTTTTTTCAAAGAGGACAATGAATGCGTTTGTGAAGTCTCCCACGTTTTTCCTCACAACCTCCTCTTCCAGGACAATGACAACATTGAACATACTGGTAAACAATGTGAAGAATTCCCATTTGCATTTTACTCGATTCTCCCAAAACCCTAACCCAACAATATTAATATTTACTTATTGAAAAAAAAATAATTAATTGGTTGATTTAATTTCTGCAAAGATTTGTTTGCAGATATTGTTTCAGATCTTCATATTTGAAATAAAATATCAAGCACGATTAGCAATTCAGAGTAAACTATAAATAGTTTTTTGCCTCTTTTCTTAAAATAAAAACGTACTGTACATATCTTATAGGCTTAGTTGGTGCTTTTCTTGTTTTCTTAAATAAGATCCGTTTCGGGGATCTATCTATTGCTATTTATACCGCATCTCTTACAGTGTGAAGTATTTTTAACACAAAAAAGATTAGCTGAATATGAGTTGCTGTCACATGTGACCAGCAGGTGGCAGCATCGTCCAATGAGAAAGTTTCGTTTAATTCATGAGACCCACAAACAAACAGCAGCGAGTGAAAAGAGACGGGTTCAAAAGCTTTATGCAGTCGTATTAATTGTCTGATTGGCAATAAAAACGTAATTGCTTTGATTTACAATATCTTTACATATCTATCTATCTATCTATCTATCTATATGGCCAAATAAAAGCATATCGACGCACCATGTTTTCAGATTAATACAGTAGCAGAGCCTGTGCAAAATTTAATTCATGAGTACGCATGCGCAGTAACGTTTTTAATAAAAGAGGAAAACTTGAGGGAAAAAAAACAAAGAAACAAACAAAAAACTTCCAAGTAAGTTGTATTATCTATGTTTATATTAATTTAAAAGCCTATTACTATTAAACTAAACTGGCTTGTGTAATAAGTTAAGGAGATAATAATTATATAAATAATAAAGTCTAAAGTCTAAAAATAATAATCTACAGAAATCGGATGATTTTATCTTTAAACAATGTTTTACTATGCAGCGTCCTTTAATTTGGAGTAAGAGAAGCTGGGGGAGTGGCTTTATTGAACTTACCTAGCTAGCCAGCTAATCCGGCTTCATGGTACAGGCCCCAGTTTCATGACAATAGGCAAAACTAAACACTATTAGCATTTGTGAGTACTTTCGGGGCATGGTGCTGATAAAACATTTTTGTGATGCATTTGTGAAACATGGTATTTTATAACGATATTTAAAATAGCTGTTGACCAAACCAGGCGACGTGGGAAAAAAATGGATATTGCTCAACTCCTTGCTCAAAACCTTTTTTCAGGCTGCCATAGCCTCAAGAACAGAAGAGGAAGAAGAAGAAAAGAAAAAGATGTGTGTTTAGAGCTCAGTAAGTTAGCTTTTTGTGTGAAAAAGCTAATTCGGTTTAGCTAATTCAATGCCTTAAAAACACATTGTGAATGTCCGAAATAGAAATGATGGATTCATAACAATGTATTTTGATGAAAGGTGACAAGCTTGGCACCTTTCATCACCTTTGTTCCCGTTTGACAAGAAATCTGTATTATCTTACTCCGAGTGAGTCCTCTCTTCATGCTGACTCATATATTCTCACATACAACTCTTGATTTACAATAAACATTACACTGAAATAGAAACCATGCATTTAAACCATTTCAAGTTTCTTCAGGTACTAATTTAGGTTCTATAAATTGTTAACAAGCAGTTTAATGGTATAAAAATAACACCTGAACATGTTAACCCTGAACAGACTCAGTGGTAAGCTGTTATTCAATACCAACAGGCTGCTTGTCATCTGATGGCATTATTTTACCATGATACTGAAACACAAATTACAAGATTGCATGATCACATGATGCAGCATTGATTTTACCACTGCACTGGAAGCGAATGAGTAAGATAATATTCCACTAGATCATATTCCTGGATGCGTACGTGACCGATCCCACCCTCACTTATCAATTTCACATAATCTTAATCAAGGAGCTACATTTAATTGTTTGCTTCTCAGTAAATGTACCTCCTTTATTACAAAATCAGGAACTTCCCACTGCTTCACCTTTTTTTTTTTTTTAAAACATTCCATTAAAAATTAACTTAAAATGAATGATTGAATAGGTTACTTGAATGTTTTGTATATTATACATAAACTTCTAAAAAATAAATAATGTATACATATATAGCTTTACCATTGTATTAAGCAAGGATCCATTAAACTGAAGTCATTTAAGAAGGCATTTAAATTGTTAGAAAATATTTATATTTCTAATAAATGCTTTTATCTCGAGGTTTCTATTCATGAGAGCATAAAATAAGAGTTTGCAAAATTATCTTAAAGGTATTTCAGGTTGAGCTAAACTAAAATAAAACATTTTTCGATAATACATGTGTGTGTGCTGTGTGTTTATTAGAAATATTTAAATACACACATGCACTATAGCTATATTTTGAAAATATTTACACATATAATAACAATATAACGTATATTGTGCATAAATATATTAAATATATAAACATAATTTTGTTTTTAAACATAGTCGTGTGTGTGTGTGTTTATTTATAAATAATATAATAATTCACAGTACACACACATGTAACATGTTAAGAAAGACGTTTATTTTGGATGCAGTTAATCACGATGAATTGTTTGACAGCATTAGTTTATATGTATATAAAGCTATATACACTGTATTGATTGCAGGCCTGAAAAGTAAGTGGAGCCAGTTCTGAAAAGGAAGTTGGGATAAAGTTTATCATTATCCTAACATTTGTTTCTGATGGAATGAGTAATAGCTTGATCTAATGTAAGCTTTATTGTTGGTTTTATCTCAGACGGCTTGTAACCTTGTTTAATCTTCATATCTTTATTGCAAAGGTTGGCTTAAGGTAGGAAAAGGGAGGAGAAGCTATGATACGCATCACTCTTGCATTGCTGCACACTTCCTCTTACAGTAAACCGAACATCTTTTTATGGAAACGATTCACACAAGTGAAAAAAAATTATGGTGAAAATAATATGTCGAGTTAATATTTAATAAAACAATAAAGTAATATAACTAGGAAACTCAGGTCAGTTGGGGGATTTTTCCAGTCATCTCAATTTACCTGAATTCATTACAGTCTTCAAAGCAAAGATTCTTGTTAAATTGGCCCATCAAGTTATAATTCAGTAGTTCGCGCTATAAATAGTAGTAACATGTCTTGGGTCAGAGTAACAGAGTCTGATGGACTCTGAGCCCTGGAAGTATGAACCCTAGTGAGCGTCCGGCTCGGACCCCGCAAACCCCTCATTAGGATAGAGCGAGCGAGGCGGAGAAGGGGAGGAGGAGGGATGCTTGAACGAGATACTGAAGGGAAGGAAACGGGCTTATTTGTAGTGGATAGGTTAGGACTGGATTGGCTAACAAGATGATAAGATCATGATTCTCAATAATAATATCTCTGACTGGATAATATCTGGTATAATAAAAATTAAAAATAAACTGTAGCATACTTTTATTGTATTGTGATTGGTGACCTAAAACTTTATGACATCCGTGACAGTGGTTTTAACCTGTTTATTACAGTATCATCTGTCAAATCCAATGAAAGTGAAACAGAAAACAGTAGCTCTGTTTCTGCCTTCATCAGGGCTAAAAGATTGCAAGAAGAAAAGGCTAATTAAACTTGCAATTAACCAGTAGCAAAGAAATACGGTACAGCATCCACCTCTCAGCAGTGACGAGATTCAGTTCATCATGTTCAAAGCAAAATAAAAAGTTTGATTTTGTGTTTTTCAATATATCTGTACAGATATAGTATCTTACCTGTCTAAAAACCTATGCACATTTGGAAAAATTGTATTTAAAAAAAGTCTTTATAATATGAAGTTTTATGTTTAGTATTAGTCTGTACGCATGGACCATGATCTTGATAGGGATTCACATTCACATTCCCAACAGCGATATTGTCTCCCAGCACTCTTCTTAATTTCCATTTTATTGCATGGTTGCCAGTTATGTCAATATACAGTAATAGCAATAATCATACTGTTTTGCACTGTAATATGTAGTTGGGATATATATTAACGGATGCTCATCTCAGCAGTTGTTTTGGCAAAAAAGTCATGCTATTGATCCAACTGTTAAATGATTTGACAGTAAGAGGCATCATCAAAAGAGAAAAAAAGGATATTTTTAACACAAAATCATCAGATTCAATCAAAAAAGCTGATGGAATTTGATAAATCCTTTTAGTGATAATGAGACCTCAACAATAACCTTTAATTAAATGACAATAACAGACAAAAAGGTAATAACACTTAATTTATTCATCATTTGTCACATACAGTGTAGATCATTTATATGCACTTCATATAATTCAAAAAGAGACACGCAGAAAACAACAAAAATGTGTAGCAACTAAAAGAATAACTCATTTAGAATAACTCCTTGTAACTCTTTGTATAAAATCATTGGGTTTAGTTTTTAATTGATTTGTTGGATGCGTTACAGTTTCAGATGACCTCGACTAGTAATGGCAACTCAGGTGTATTAATGGAATAATGGACTCAGTTGAAACGAATCAGTACTGATGATTTAGGCGGTTTGCTGTGAAGTATTCTTATATGATTCAATCATAGTCTAGAAGTTCTCATAGTGGTGAACAAAATGTGCCTGGTCGCGTTTGTTCATTTGCTGGCAGGCCTTCTCAACGTTCTTTGTCAGACCGGGAGGACCACAGCTAAACACCCCCATCTTCTCCACCTTTAACAAAGAAAAATGATCAGTGGTGTACGTCAGGTTGATGTAACTGTCACAATGATCTAATGAAATGACTTATTAATACTCAATCTTCAAATGACTCCTTTCACAAAATCCCATATGAATCACAGATATTTACTAAAACATGATGCAACAGAACATGCCCTACAACTGTAAAGATAACTATATCTATAAGGGTAAATGTAACTATAACGATAAAGATAATAACTAGGATAACTGTAACGATAACCAAAACAATAAAGGTAAGTATAATGATAATTACTCTGATGATATCTAACTATAACATTAAAGACAAATTAAAAATAACAATGATGATAATGATAACTAACGATAAAGAAAACTTGAACAATAACTATAACGCTAAAAGTAACTATAACAAAAAAGATAATAATGTTTCTTTGTGTCATTAAGGATAACTGTAACAATGCAGAAAATGTTGACAACACCTATAACAATAACTAATTATAACTATAACAGTAAAGATAATAACTAGGATAACTGTAACGATAAACATTACTTTAGCGATAAATATAACGATGACTACAAAAATAACTACAGTATAACATTAAAGACAACTATAATGATAACGATAAAGATACTGTAACTTTAACAATAAAAAAGTTAACTATAACAATAACTAAAATGATAACCATAACAAAAAAGATAATAATGATAACTATAAGGATAACTGTAACGATGAAGATAATTTTAACAATAACTATACAACAATATACGATAATTAGAATGCTAACAATAACGATAAAGATAATAATGATAACTCTGACATCCCGATCTAACGATAAATCAAATGCTTTCAAACGATCTGAATCTAATGACTCGTGATGCGTTCCGATAGTGATATTGTTCTTTAGTGTCATTATCGTTATGGTGTAAACGTTCCTGTTCTCACAGAACTAAAATGATTATTAAAAACGTTACAATTAACTATCATTATAGTTATTGTCCTAGATGGAGTTTAACAGTAAAGCTCCACTGCATCTTGCAGTACATGCAAAGGATTGGCTTCTCACCTCTGGATGAACTTCCTGTAGTGAACTGAGAAAATCCAGAAAGGGTGGGCGGCCGAAGTGTGTGACGGAGCGAAGGCCAGTGAACAGACTCCTGTTCCACACCTTCTGAAAGTGCCGCTCGCAGACGTACTTCAGAAACAGAAAGAGAGACGATTTTACACCCAACCATAACTTCATATCAGTAATCTGCTTTTAATTACGTCACAGTAGTCCACTGGAACTTACCGTAATCTCAGAAACCAATAAAACCTCTTATCATTCTCAAATAAACAATGGATTTACCAGCATGGTGGTGCGGAGATCGAATTTCTCAGCCAGCTGTGTGATGTAGATGTGCACAGACACCAGCTCCTGAGCGTCCATGTCCTCCACCTCTCTAATGATGTCAGACACCCACTCGAACTGACGCTGAGTCCGTGTCACCCACATAAAATACACCTAAGCCACCATGTTAAGAGCTGTTAAAAACCTAATCATTTTTTACAGGACAATGAAAACTTGCACATTCTAGTGTACCTTTTTGCAGTGAAATTTGGACTTGACTGAAGATTTGAACACCAGGTCTTTTAAGATGGAAGCAAAGGGTGTGACTCCAATCCCAGCGCCCACCAACACTGACACCTCATAGTCTGTCCACTCCTGATGACCCTCCCCAAATGGCCCGTCCAGATACAGCTGTGGAGATACAGCAAGGTCAAGCTTCCAAATACTGTTCATTGTGAGCGCCTTAAATTGTGTGTAGTGCCTCAGTTCAAGTGTCAGAACAAGGGATTAACATAACATAAATAGTTTTGTTATTAATTTTAACTTATAATATTATGTACTAAATGATGGGGGTCCCTGTATAGTATTGGTATCGGCGGATATAATTCTAAATAATCGGTTATCGTATCGGCTGATAAATGTTTCCCATTTATATATATACTTTGATAACCTAATGCATTCAGGTTTATTTACGTCTATATAAACCAAACACAAACTGGCTATCCTTGCCTTTGGATATCCTCCAAACTCCTGGAGATTCTCAGGGGTGTAGGCCTCTCTGAGTTTGCTGGTCCAGGGTCCCACTGCACGGATATGAAGGCTGAGGGTCTCCTCATGAGGTGCGGAGGTCAGGGTGAAAGGATGGTACTCATCTGTGCCCAATGCCAGGCATGCAATACGTACCCACTGTCCCGACCGGTAGACAAAACCCTGTGGACGCTTAAACTCCAGGTAAGTTACACCTGGCAATTCAGAAAAAAAAAAAAAAAACCAAAGAATCGGTTTTGTAATCAGTGCTTATTAATTTCACTTTTAATGTGAAAGGTCCTTTGTAGTTGCCAAAAACATAACCTTTGGGATTGTTGTTATTAAAAATAAACAGGCGAGCTCAGTTCAAGTTAACATAAAGTATGTAATATATTACTTTCAATAAAAAGTAACGCAATTAGTCTTTTCTTTTATAGAGTAATGCAATATTGTAATCAGTAGAATGACTGCTGGGTGACTGTCAACATAAAGGGCCAGTTTTACTAAACGGCAAATTAGCAAACAACAGCAACAATAATTGCAGCCATTTCAAGCGCAAAACAGTTTAAGACATGCTTTTTTGCGCATTAAATGAAAAGCATTAGGCGAAAATGGTTGTAATTTGACGAGAGCGCGATTAATTTAATATTCTCCTCCCATGACTTTTGTGTCTGATAGGGAAACTCCTGCAAATGCATATTCAATAAGGTCAAGCGCAAAAATAACTATCCACGCCTTTTCAGAGATAATCCGTCACTGTGCATCTTTAGTAAAACCTGACAGTTAAGATTTTAACGCCAAAGGATGATTGCGCTGACACAAGCTGCTAGTAAACCTGGCCCAAAGTGTAGTAAGCAGACAATCTACTAGTACTCCAATGATTCACAGTTGACATAGTTGCACAGTTATCTATAGCTAGTAGAAGGTCTAAAGTGGACTATCGAAATAAAGTGTTACACAATTGGGGACATTATTTAATTGTAAAATCAATCAAGTGAGGATTCTTGTTCTGAGACGCCGTATGATTTCACAGCCAGAGCTATTAGAAGTGAACACTTTACAGCTTATGGCACGGCACTGTTTGCTCGGGCCCTTGGAGACTCTGAGATAAAAGAGCTTTGTGCTGGAACTGCTGAGTGTATTGGCTACCTGAGGGCAGCAGCTCGGCTTTCACCACTGGGATCTCCACCTTCTTCCTGTTGAGGCTGATGAGCTTGTCCAGGAGGAAGAGAAGACCAGGGGGGATCAGGTAGATGTGGAAGCGGGGCTCCTGGAGGAGGGCGTAGCTGCCGTGGATCACAGTCTGCCAAATGAGATGAGAGAGAAAAAAATCATTATGTTCAGTGTAGATTTAAACAAAAAATAGTAAAATATTTCTGGATATTTTTCTTAATTTTGATCTCCCACCATCTGAATGTCAGCTATTTTTCTTAGTACACAATACTTAAGCTCTAATACTCTATTAAACTCATGAAATGGATAGATGTTTTTCCTTTACCAGGACATAGACGAGCACATATAGATGGTGTGTGATCCAGAATCCTCTAAAGCTGATGCGTCTGAAGTAGTGCGAGGCGAAGACATACATAAAGGCGAAAATCAACAGCAAAAGAACCCCAGTGAGACCTGAGAGAAAAACGAAAAACATGTTTAGAAAATAAAAAACTGACTCTATAAATTTAATACTGCATATTTTAACAACGCTGAATGCGCAGCTATACCAGGCACTGTCTTGAAAAACCAGAAGGTCCATTTCATCGGAAGCTCAGACCTGCAAATGAATAACACTCAGAATTTTGGGCAAGGCTCCTGGCACTGGTAGAGTTTATAGAGAAATATGTCAAGTTATAGTTATAGTTAAAAAGAATATATTAAGTTCCCACAAATGTTACTGCGCAATATTCTCTGAACATTCAAAAACTTTTTTTTAATGATTGGAAAACCTTTTCCATTGTTACACGAACATTCCAGAGAAGATTCCTTTTTATCAAACATTATGAATCAGTAGATGTTTGATGACTTTTAGTAGTTGTTAGTTGATGATTGTCCAACTAAAATGTTTCATATATCAATCAAGAGGAACATGTCTTACCCATTGTTGGAGAACACTCTAGGAAACAGGCAGGCAAGAATGCTGAGGTCACTGAGGCAGAAAACGTAAACGTTGACCACATGACCCAAACTGTGAACAACTGGCACAAAAATAAAAAAAATATTAAATAAAAATATATATAATTTTATATGAGCACATGTATTAAAGGGGTCATATGATGTGATTTAAAAATGTCCTTTTTCTTTGGAGTGTTACAAGCTGATAAAGTCCCTGAAGTTGCAAAGAATAAAGCTTCAAAAACAAAAACTTATGACTTGTGCTCATGTGCTCATTTTTAGCAACATCATATGACTCCTTTAATATAATTGAAGTATGGCACATTACTTTCAGGAAATGTTACATGGAATGGAACTTTGATCTTTGGCAATTAAATGCATCAGTTGTGATTCACATACTGAACGGTATAAACTGCACAAATATGTCGTGACACACAAAGCGTTAGAGCATAATTATGGTGATGTAACATTCTGCGGAATCATATCTATGGTTAAAATCATCTGAAAGGGCACTTAAAGAAGTTTACATATTAAACGATAGCGTTTGGCACGTAGATTGAATTTATCTCTTCTGACCTGAAAGGACAACAGCAGCTATAGCCATGTGACGGTGAAGGTCGATGGCCGCATCGAATGGGATGTATCTGTTAAGAAAAGTCTCCCTGCACATGGTTATCAGGTTACGGCACACAGTGAGGAGCATGTAGGGAAACAGGAAGGAGATGGCGGCCGCAGAACCGCGGGACAAGAGCACACCCACCATGGAGGTCTCTGGGATGCCGCTGGCGTGAGCCTGTAAACCATAATCTACAAACATTGCTATTGGTTTGCAAGCGTTAGTGCAGATCTCAAGTGGCACAAAATAGCAACAGTCCAGCGCGATCATAATAAATCATGCTACTGTAGGACTTAAATATGCACGATACAACATGCAGTGATGAAACGAGAGAATATAAAGGGACACTTACAGTAGCATCTTTCCAGTGCAAGCCCAGCTGTGATCCCGTACATGATGAGTATGCAAATGATATGTCTTCTGTAGTTCTCTATGAAGCGTTTGGACTGCTGGATCCATTCCCGCACTGGGTTTCTGTTGTAGCGCTTTCTCCGAGGCCTCACGTACACCTTTGGCTTGCTTGGTTCAATTCTAACACGGAAAAAGACACATATCAGGCTTTAAATTGCAGGGATTGACGAATACAACACACCTTTATTGCTTAAACTTGGGTTAAACTGACACTATCCTTCAGAGGCTTTTAGCCTGCTCTGATTCTGGTGACTGTCACACTTTTCTCTATGTATGCGTCTAGCTAGTTAGCAGGTGAGACAGATGGATACTAACTACATAGTTATCTACTGTATCTGGCTGTCTGTACTGTATCTGTTTAGTTATCCACCTGTTTTTATGTGTGTCTATTCAGTAATCTAACTCACAGTCATTCTAACTAATTAATAGACAGACAGGTAAGATAACTAGCAAGATAGAAAGACAGCCATACAGCTGTCTGTAACTAATTAGACAGGCAGGTTGATCATTTACTAACTACACAGCGAAACAGCTAGACTTGGATGTGTTCTTGGCCCTATGGACAGTCCTGCAGGAAAAGAAAATCAGCTTCTCCATAAAAAGCTTGTCAGCATATTGAAGCATAAAGCGCTCCGAAATCACCTGATAGACGACTGTATTGACTTTTGACTTGATAAAACACAGTGCACCCCAAATAAGCACTGATTTTTTTGGAAACTTTACACTAGACGTCAAGCAGCTTGGGTTCTGTGCCTCTCCAGTCTTCCTTCAATCTTTAGATCTTGATTTCCAGATAAAATGCAAAAGTTACTAGAGTCTAGTTTATTAAGCCCTCCCATGTGTCTGGCTTTGCTTGACAGTATTCTCAAGCTTGTGGTCATCCATGTTGCTTGAACACCTTGTCCTACTCAATTTCTTTCTTTCAGTCAACTTTGCATTTAATTTACTTTTATACAGCACTCTGTGAACAGCCAGCTCTTTCAGTAATGACTTGCGTGACTCATCCTCTTTGTGGAGGGTGTCAGTGACTGTCCTCTGGACCATTGCCAAAACCAGAAGTCTTTCCTGTTATTGTTTTTTTTTCCCCCCAAAGAACAAAGAATTTATACTGTAGGGAAGATCCTTTATAGAAACTCAAATGTTAATAGTCTAATATTCTGAGATACTGACTTGTAACTTTCCTGAGCCGTGAGCATTAAGTATCAAAATTAAAAAAAAAAGATATTTTTGAAATGTTGTACTTTACATTTAAAGAATCTAGAACATATGAAAGTTTTTTAACTAAATTACCTACAAGAAAACTTTTCCACTTTTTCCACAATGTTCTAATTTTTTAAAATGCACATAGTTAGGTATCTGTATTCTTGTCTGTCAGGGATATTCAAACTCAGCCATGGCTAACAGTTCAGCTCTAACCTGCCTGGAAGTTTTTAGTATACCTCATAAGACCTTAATTAGCTT
The DNA here is from genome assembly GCA_032361065.1 of Enteromius trimaculatus. Taxonomy (NCBI): domain Eukaryota; kingdom Metazoa; phylum Chordata; class Actinopteri; order Cypriniformes; family Cyprinidae; genus Enteromius; species Enteromius trimaculatus. The sequence goes on from JAUMHP010000084.1 coordinate 11,404,464, forward strand.
GTTTAAGTGTTTTTAATTGGGGTTGGAGCTGAACTCTGCCCTCCAGGAGGAGGATAGTTATCAGTCTGTCTGCCTATTGAGTTAGTCAACTATCGCAAAATGCATAGTGACATCCTCCCAAACGCCTACTATGACTATTGTGCAGGTCATCTTCACTCACACTGTCTACATAATATGTGAAAAATCAAGTTATTTCAGCTACTGGATTTGCCTGTTTAATTTTGTCACAGTCAACTAAAGATTATGACATTCAAAGCGAAACCTGACCAATATTACGTCACAGAATGGCATCACTTCCCGCAAATACTGATTGCCCCATTTCTCAATAGCCAACAGATGACGGGGTTTCACAAAGGCTTAAATCTAACACCTAGCTGAGCTCCTAATGACCATAAACATGTCAGAACATGTTCCATAATGCAAACACATGACCACGGCAGAGATATTATATATTAACGTCTCACTTCTTGATCTGTCTTTGACGAAGTTCCTGGTCTTGCTCCCCCTTAGGCCTGTGAGTGAGCTCTTCCAAAGCAGAAGAACTACAAAGGAAATTTAAAAAAATTATGTAGATGATTACTGTGTACTCGTTTAGAATCAGTTTCATGTTATAAAATTTTTATTTACCTATTTTTCTTAATGAAAGATACTTGCTGTTGTCTGGATAGTTTTTTCTTACCAAGTACTTCCATGCCTGGAAATACACAAAGAACAGTTTCAACGTAATACCTCTGTGTTGAACTAAAAAATATGACATATGGGATTATACCATAAAGAAAAATGTGTCCTAACCTTTAATATTGAGCTGAGATGAATGGTCTCGCAGCAGAAAGTGAAAGTCCTCCCAGGAGAAGGAATCTTTGTTGTTAAGACCTGCTGCTTGAAGCATAGCTGCTATACCATCATCAGCCTGACTCTTAGATAAAGCACTTCCAGAGATATCAATGAAAGACCTGCACAAGACAAGAGGAAAAACTGAGGATTTAAGTGTAAAAGTATAATCTAAATCTTAAATTGCAGGTTATTTTCAAGAAATCTTTGCAAAAACACTTTTGTTCTCGAAAAGCCTCAAAAACAAACAAACATCAGAACCGACCTGAGTAAGGAAGTGAACTCTTCCTTGGACAAGAAGCCATCTTCTTTAATGTCATGCATTGAAAACAGAAGCCTAGACTTCTCCTCGGGAGTACCTGGATTTGAAATCCAAAAACAGTAACACTGTAACACTCTCACTAAAACAGTACCACCATAACACTGTAAAACGGTAACATTCTAATACAAGGTTACTTTGTAGCACTGTAATGCTGCAAAACTGTAACATTCTAGCAACATAGCAAGGTGATGTTGTAGCACTGTAACTAACTATACTAATATTGCAGTGTTGTAACTTTAAAACACCGTAAAAACGTCATGTAATAACAATGTAACAAGGTCATTTTGTAGTATTGTAACATAAAAATGTAACATAAAAATTGTAAAATGTAAAACTGTGATATCCTAACATCGTCACTTTGAAGTATTGTGACATTGTAATATTGTGTAATATTGTAACGCCATAAAACGGTAAAAGTGTAACATTCTAATAATGTAACAACATAGCTAATTAGCACGGAACGTGCGTTGGTTTCTATGGCAATGCTGTTGGAATTGATATGCCCACGCCAAAAACAACAATAACAGCAATTTAGGTTGCAATAAAGATGTTGTCAATTTAATTTACAATTCACAAAAAACATTTGTTTCTGCAATGACATTTTTAAGATTTCTACAAAAAAGGTCTGAAGTGGTTACGTTTAGCTACACTAAATACAACCTGACCAATCAAACTGAAATCGATTTCCAGGAATGCCATTTAAATCATTCGAATGTCATTCGAAAAAGATTTGCACGAATTGCATCGAACCATTCAGACTAAACCTAAATTTGCGTTAATATTGTATTTGGACTGCTGGTCTAAACAAGGCTATTGAAACGCTGAGAAATTGTACAATTTTAATATTCTTACAACGTCAATATTTGTTCCATAGAACTATTCTAACATTCTAACACTGTAAAATGGCAAAACATCCTAACGACATAAAAAGGTAACTTTGTAGCATGGTAATACTACAACATTGTAACATCAGTAAGAAGGTAACAGCAAGGTAAGTGTGTAGCATCGCAACATTTTAACACTAACTTATTGTAATATAGTATTTTAAAATGGTGATATTGCAACAAAATATAATGAATTACTGCACTGCGATACAAAAGATCCTCACCTGTCATGAAAATGACAATAACATCCAGGAACTCCTGAAACGAAAGGTATCCGTTACCGTCCTTGTCAGCGAGTGTGAACATGGACTCTACAAAGAGCGAGTCAGGCTTCAGACCGAGCACGCTGGCGAATTCAACTCGTGTGAGCTCACACTGTAAAGCTTCTTTGGTCCTACTGCTCAAGTGTCCTGCATCACTTTTATCAATGTCCAAGACCTGGTGTCAAAAACACGACTTTTTAGACCTTGTAGACATGCAGTAAGAAGAGACAACAGAAACACTTACCCTTGAAAAAGCGTGCTTGAAGAATGTCTCCACAATCTTTTCTCTCTGTGCTCTGGTCACTGCATCTCTAAAGATCTCTTTCTCACTCACTTCCTTCACAGTTAGACTGGGAATATTGTGCTCCAGCTCTGAGCGCAGGTGACCCAGGAACATTGACCTCTGACCAGCGTCCTCAAAGAACAAAACCTTTTGGACAGAAACCCAGCATCTTGAAGTCTCATTGAGCATTAGTTAAGTGATGGCTGAAATATCGAATTCCTACCAGATCATGTTCTTTGGGGATTTTCAAGAGTAGAGCACGATGCAGATGGTCATTGGATATTAACACATTGAGGTGGTCTTGATTGGCCAAGCTGTGAGAACTGAGAAGAGACCCATTCTCATCAAAGGTCTGGAGTACTGTCTTCTCATTGAACGCAAGTGCGACTTGTCGGGGTGCTGTATTGTGCCCCAACCACTCTTTAGCTGAGCAAAAAAAGTCAAATGCAATGACAAAAGTTAATACACTCATTTTCATTGGCACATCAGACCACTGTGACACTGTGTGTGATATTACTAACCAATCGTTTCATGTGTCGGTTTCTTGTCTGCGGTGGAGCCTCTGAGCTTCTTTTGGAATCGTTTGTATCTGGCTGTCCGGAAATGAGCGACTAAATTAGCTACTATGTAGCTTACTGTCGAGAGATTAACATTTCAATCTTTTTTAAACAAAAGATTAAAAAGAATGAAAATACGGTACATCATTTTTTGCAACAGTATATAGAAATTATATTATTTATATAAAATGCAAATATATAAAATACTATTATTTAAAACTAAATTAATTTTAATTATTGTAAATACATTTTTTTATTTTAAATATATTTAAAATATTTTTTTATTAAAAATAATTATTTTATATATATTTTTTACTTTTAGACAAGCATAACATTCCAGTCTTTTTAAACAAAATATAGAAAAATAATGCAAATACATAGTTATTATCTAAAACATCACACACACACACACACACACACACACAATATTAGTGCTGTCAAAAAATTAATCAAATCCAAAATAAAAGTTTGTTTACATAATATATGTGTATACTGTGTTTATTTATTTTGTATATATAAACACACACAGGGTATACATTTAGAAAATATCTACATGTATGTACATTTATATATTAATATTTTATATTATATATAAAAATATTTAAAATATAAACAGCATATTTTCTTAAATATATGCATGCATGTGTATGTATTTACATACACATAATAAATATACACAGTACACACTTATATATTTTGCAAACAAAAACCTTTGTTTTGGATGCAATTAATCGAGATGAATTGTTTGACAGCACTAATA